>OZ023146.1:19912714-19929500 GCA_963675895.2 Styela plicata | reverse complement strand
CCTCTGTTCGGATGCGTTGTAAAACCCACTGGCAGCGTTGCGCTAGCATAAAATGCAAGTTTTGAAAAACAATAAACGCAAAAAAGCGCTACCTACACAAGCGTGTGATGCGGCCTTTAGACTTGCATATTCTCACATCATCGAGTAAAAAATAAAAGAAACAAAAATGATGGAAATTGGATACACGTATCCCGATGGCAGAACAGGTAGTCAGTTTTTTTGTCACCTTTATAATCACCCTGTAGCAAAGGGTTACAAATAGGGCAAAAGAAAAGCGTTCGGAATTTCAATCGGATCGAATCACTCATTCCATGTAAATAACAAATGTCCCATTTTTATTATTATAATTGTCTCCATTGTAAAAATTGATAAATTTACAGCAATTTATAGAAATTTATTATATATATGGTATGTATTTTTGATTCATATTTCACGTCTAAGATCTACAACTTTCATGCTTGATTGCATTTTGTCGCAAAAAATGAAAATTTTGGTTCATTCAGCATGTTTATGTTCGTATGAACGATTCATAATTGCTTCGATTAAATTTTGCCGAATCACCAAATCGAATTGCCCAGCCCGGCCGAGTCGCCAAGTTATTGCACCCCGGGTTAAGTGTTGGACATTGCTTAACGAGCCGCGCTCGCCGGGACTTGAACCTGAGATAACATGCAATGCCAATATGATAACCACTGGGCCACCGCGCCCACATATCAGTTGGAATTCGGTGAATGCCGGATAATTGGGGGTGTGACGAACGGTGTGCATGAATTTTTTGATTGGGGCGAATCGTTTAGCAATTGAAAGTAAATTGTTGTAATGAATAGGTCCCAGATTAGTGATGGCAGACAGTTTTTTATGCTAGGTAAAATACAATGCACTTTGAACGAAACCAAATAAAGTAATACTAGGTAACCTAGACGATTAGGGCTAGTGACGTCGGAAAGAGTGGATCACCCTGATTAAAGCCATAACCAACAGTCACTTAGATACGAACAAGGCTAGTGACGTCGGAAAGAGTGGATCACCCTGATTAAAGCCATAACCAACAGTCACTTAGATACGAACAAGGCTACAGTGACGTTCGGGAAAGAGTGGGATCACCCTGATTAAAGCCCTATAACCAACAGTCACTTAGATACGAACAAGGCTAGTGACGTCGGAAAGAGTGGATCACCCTGATTAAAGCCATAACCAACAGTCACTTAGATACGAACAAGGCTAGGGACGTCGGTGGAAAGAGTGGATCACCCTGAATTAAAGCCATAACCAACAGTCACTTAGATACGAACAAGGCTAGTGACGTCGGAAAGAGTGGATCACCCTGATTAAAGCCATAACCAACAGTCACTTAGATACGAACAGGGCTAGTGACGTCGGAAAGAGTGGATCACCCTGATTAAAGCCATAACCAACAGTCACTTAGATACGAACAGGGCTAGTGACGTCGAAAAGAGTGGATCACCCTGATTAAAGCCATAACCAACAGTCACTTAGATACGAACAGGGCTAGTGACGTCGAAAAGAGTGGATCACCCTGATTAAAGCCATAACCAACAGTCACTTAGATACGAACAAGGCTAGTGACGTCGGAAAGAGTGGATCACCCTGATTAAAGCCATAACCAACAGTCACTTAGATACGAACAAGGCTAGTGACGTCGGAAAGAGTGGATCACTCTGATTAAAGCCCTAACCAACAGTCACTGGGGCCACTTAGAGACGAACAGGGTGTGTGTTACTGGAAAGAGTGGATCAGCCTGATCAAAGCCGTGTATAAGCGGCCACTTAGAGGCGAACAGGGTTAGTGTTGTTGGAAAGAGTGGATCACCCTGATCAATGCCATGTACCAGCAGCCACTTAGAGACGAAGAGGGTTAGTGTTGCTGGAAAGAGTGGATCACCCTGATCAATGCCATGTACCAGCGGCCACTTATATACGAACAGGGTTAGTGTTGCTGGAAAGAATGGATCACCCTGATCAATGCCATGTATATGCTCTTTTTCTGACAAGCATTTTCTTGTTAATGAAAAAAATTGACTGACAACTAGGGCTGGGCAAGACCGAATCGTTTGGAATTCGAATCCGATTCGAATATTTTTTTATAATCGGATTGAATCACTAATTTCACAAGAGCACAAATATTCTCTTATTACTATTATTGTATCCATTATGATAATTAAAAAATTCACATTTACGATTTACAAATATTAGCTTAACCAGCCTTAGTGATGTATTTTCATTTTTCAGCGTCAAAATTTTGTCGTTGAAAATAAAAAATTCCACTTCTTTTAGCAAGTTTTTGTTCCCACGACCGATTAACAATAGATTCAAAAAATTTGTGCTTCGAATCGATTCGAATCACCGGATCGAATTGCCCAGCCCTACTGATAACATAGAATGAGATGTAGTCTGTCTGTTTTATTACTCTGATAATATCTCATTCCAGCATATTAGTAAATTTATTTACATATGGGTCCGAAATTGTAAGAAAACGAGGAAAAGGGCCGACAATTCAGCGCACGTTCGCTTTTATTTCAATAACAAAACCATAGAAATCTGATATGATATAAAGTGAGAACACGGAAACATATGGGATTATAATAAATCGATGTTATATAGCATTCAAATATGAAAATTCTAGAAAACGTTATAGTTTACCTCATACTATTATCTAACATGGTCCAAACTTAAAAAGTTCGTTTTTAATAAAAATTATCATAAGTCCAAACATGTTAATGCGTTGAATTGGATAAAATATGATGTTGAAACGCTATTAAAAAGTTAGTGAATTTAACGGTATATTTAAAAGTAATTTGATAATATGTAGTCGATTGAAATTACTAAATCGATCATTTATGGGCCATACATTGATGTCAAATTTTATTGTTGCCCATGTATGACACAAACATGATCAAATCAAGTTTTTAAAAATGAGCAAGAACTATACAATATATTTATATATATATATATATATAAATTCACATATTGATTTTCCATGATTTTTAGCAGCATATATGTCTATGTCATAGACTGTAGGATATATGGGATATTAAAACATAATTTGATCTTTATGCAATGCACACTGTAAAAAATACAGTAAATTTACCGATAATTTGCAATAATTGTATATTTTAAGGATGTAAAGTCCCTGTAGTAAAGACGAGTATGGGCTGTTGATGGAACGTACCTCGGGGGTGCGTTCCATCCAACATCCCATAATTGGCCAAAAAGACGTTTTTTTTATCATTTTTGCAGTAAAATTACTGCAAAAGACCAGTGGTTTTACTGCATTTTGTTGCTGTATATATACAGGAAACTTCAACCAAGACACAATTGAAACGCTGGCTTCCTGCGTGGTGAGAATATTTCTTTTAAAAAAACGCAGATATTTCAACGTGATTTGAGCGTATTCCTTGAATTTTAAATCGCGAATTGTAATTTCTTTAGTGAAGTTGATAAACGGTTTTTCGATAAAAAATTTAGTTTTTTCATAGTAAGTATATTAGAGTGAATTAACATGAAAATTTAAGTTAAAATTACCGTTTTACTTCGTAGAATTTGGTTTCTAGTCACATATGGTCAATGCGCCATTGCATCGCGATAAGAAAGCACGTGGCTCTTGTTCTATTTCGACTTACTCATGGCATGGATTCATATATTGGCACAGAATTATAGTTATGAGATAACTTGGTTGAGAGTTAGGGAGACTTTACCAATTGAGGTTTGAGTTCCATGTCACAAATTGGGTTTTCCGAAATATTCGATACAATTTGCGATATTCGAATTATAAACTGTTCGCTTCGATTTTGCAACAATTCGAAATAAGCAAAATGATGATTCCGAGTTGTTTTTTTTTTTTGAAAAAGGTGAATTTCGACGTAATTTAATATTGATAAAAGGGTGTATTTGTTTATTTATTATATGATCTCTGATTCAAATATTAGTTTCGATTCGGGAAAATTATTTAATTCGATTCTAAATGCGAAAGATACTCGATTTTGTCCCCCCATAGCCACAAGTTGTATCAAATTCTAGTTCAGCGAGTTCGGGTTCGATTTCATCGAGTTCGAGTTCGATAGAGTTTACGATAATCACAGTAATCGACCCCTCTTTAGTTTCTCGAACATTTCCTGTCAATTTTGAAACTTTTACAGCACAGGATTAACCATGGCTAGCGAATCAGTGTACTTAGTTGGATTGATTGATGGCGTCAGTTGAGTTTAGTTGAATTTTAAATAATTTAGTGTATCGACGTGCAATAAGTCAATTTCGTTTATTTTGCTTTGTGAATTCCTTGACTAAATTTAATTTGAAATTGAGCTATTGCGCGATTGTTTTAAGTTAAGAAATCACATGGGTTTTATTTTGTATTGACTTTCCAAACAGAATATCTATTTTGTCAAGCATGAGCCACAGATTGACCGCGTCTCATCGACACGGTCCATCAGTGACTCATACTTAACAAAACGTAAATTTTGACAAAATTCAGAATTCATGTATTGGTGTAGACTAGTGATGGCAGCCTTGTTTATACATAAACTAGGGAAAGAAAAACGAATTTCCCAGAAAACTAGATAAACTATTACTAGCTTCGGTTCCAAAATGAGGTAGAACCGAGAATGAAAACTTGGTCATCTAAACTCTAGACTAGTTGCTATATTGTTTAAGGAGTGTATTGTTGCGTGAATGGTACCTTATTCAAAGGGAGGTTTTGATTTTTTACAGCCACTTCTTATAGTGGATCACCCTGTCCAAGGCCCTGTAACAGCGGCCACTTATAGACGGACAGGGTTACAATTACTGGAAAGGTTTTCTTCATTTATGGCAACCTAGGTTTTACTTAAACTAAGTAAAGTAGAACGAATTTACTAGGAAATGAGGTGAAGTATTACTAGGTAACATAGTTTCCCTTTCAAGACTATATACTAGACTATATATTGGAAACTAGGCAATTGTCGCTCGGCTGCATTTAAAGCATTTGCAATAGATTTTAAGATTAAAATCTTCAAATATTCTATTTTGAAAACCTTTTGTTTAATGAAAATATAATCTACCAAGTTTTTTTTTAACCGGGTTCCGAGTTTTTAGTCAGGAAACGAATTCCAAATGATTCGGTTTTGCCCCGCCCTAGATGGGACTAGTGTAAAAGAAATTCGCCGTTAACTTGTCGGCGAACGGGGTTAGCTGTAAACCTTCCGGTATGTCTGAGTTTACACCCTGGGTAGGTCTGGGCAATTCGATTCACAGTATATTCGAATCAATCGTGAATCGTTCGTAGGAACGAATACTTTCTAAATGAACACGAATTTTCATTTTTAACGACAAAATTCAAAGAATTTCGGTCAATTTTGAGTAAATAGGGTTATATTTTGTCATTAAAATATGAAAATTGTTCACATTGATAATACAATATAAACTATAAATTTTCTCATTTTCACTATAGAGATCAATTGTAACAGTAAAAATGAGATATTTTATTACTTATATCGGATTCGAGATTCGATCCGATTCGAAAACAAATATTCGAATCAAATTCGAATTCCAAGTTATTCGGTTTTGTCCACCCTACCCTGGGTTAAGCGGGGAGGGGGGCGTGAACTAACGAGCCGGAATCGCCGGAACCAATATTATAACCACTAGACTATTGCGAACCAAGAGGTCGTTAGGGTAATTCTACGGCTTGCACGTACATTCCAGGATGGCGCGGTAGCAACAATACTGGTAGTTTCCCGTTTGGAAGGACAAAGGGTCAAACGCCGACAAATTACTGAGCTGTCCTTCCGGAAAGCGCGCTGTCGCTGAATTCTGAGCATCAAATTTCAAAATGGAAAATGCTGAAAGTACAAAAACGCGGTTGAATCGAAGTTCTTTGAAAATTCTAATGGTACCAGCTTTAGAATAGTCCTAGCGTATTTCCTGTGTGTAGTAAAAGGCGCAATAGGAAACGAATGCTTGCAACGTTGCACAGGTGCCCGGCTCGGTGGCTCAGTCGGTTAAGCGCGATCGTGTTGTCCGAAAGGCCGATGGTTCGATGCTTGACCGTTTCGCAACCGAGCGTGCCCTTCAGCAAGGCACTTCGCGGGTAGCTGTAACATAGAACAGATGCTCAGTTACGGCAAAGGGCCGTGCCTGACGGTTGTTGGGAATAAGCCCCGCGGTAGGTTCACGGACAGGCCATAACAATTAATAATAAAAAATTAAAAAATAAAAAACACTGCACAGGTCACATTACTTAAACTTACTTACTTAGTTACTTAAACTGCAGTTACTGATGCCACATCTTGTAAAAACTTATTGACAGTAATTTCACTTCGAGATATTGAAAAAAAATTAAAATCCACGTTTTTAGCTAAATATGGGGTGTTGATGGAACGCACCGCGAAGGTGCGGTCGATCAACACCCCATAATTGGCATAAATCTCATCAACCTGGCGTTCATTTAACTCCGGAAAATATGACATTACTGCAAATGACCAGTAAATTTACTGTACTTTTGTTACAGTGTACTTACTGGTAATGAATATCAAACTCACCTAGCAAATACTATTGGAAGAATTTACTGATGGATCGAGCAGACAATATGAGTGACTGTGTGGTTATTTTTATACGATCCTTCCAACTTTGCTAGAAGCGAATTTTAATACAAAAAATAGGTTATGAATAAAAAAGGGAAAATATTGATCATTCATTCATTTCATACAAAATGCGGCTCCATTCCATTTCACATTGGACATTGATCATGATTTTGCGTGGTAATTCAGGTGTAATTATGTATGTATGACGTCATAAACGTACTGTCATCCGTCAAAACCACAAAACTTCTTTGTAAACGTGAAAGGAAACGAAACTAAAATTCAGAGAAATGGAAAGTCATTTGATGTTCAAAAATTATTTAATAACCGAGGAATAAAATAGTTAGTTGTAGCTAGGACTCGGCAATTTGATTCGGAGATTCGAATCGATTCGAAGTACAATTTGTTCGAATCAATAGGGAATCGTTCATGGGAACAAAAACTGACCTAATGAACTAGAAGTTTCATTTTTAACGGCAAAATTTAATCGATTTGGGTCAATTTTGACCAAAATCGATTATATTTTGTCGTTAAAATATGAAAATTGTTATATTTAGACATAAAATGTGAATTGAAAATGCATAATAAACTATGTTTTTTTTTTTTCAAAATGAAAACAATTTGTAATACCAGAAAAGGAAAAATTGTCATTTGCATGGAATTAGTGATTCGATCCGATTCGAAAAAATAATATTCGAATCTGATTCGAATTCTAAATGATTCGGTTTTGCCCAGCCCCAGTTCTAACACTTTCGATATTGAGCAACAGAAGTTTAGATTAAGCGAATGCTCTGGACTTATTCGCTAAAATTTAAAGCTATTTTATGGGTGGGGGGTGTTGTTGTAGTGTGCTTGTGGCGTTTTTTTGCTATATGTTGTGACCTGGGTTGTTTTTGCAAGTGGTTTTTAAACTTGCGGTTGCTTAAGTTTTTGTTGGTTCTCTTGTTTTAAACTTTTCTGGGGGCAATCGTTTTGCCCAGCCTGTTTTGTTTCTCTTTGTGGTTGTTGGTGGGAGGGCTTTCATTTTGCTTCTGATATATTTTTTTTTTTGGTGTTGGGTATCGTTTTTGTGGTATGTGTTTTTGTAATGTGGGCCGTGTCGACAAAATTGGTATTATGGGGTGTCTGCTATATCAGTGAATGTCAACATAAACTTTGCCAAGTGAAGATTGGATTAACGATTTGGACTTCCGACGAGCAAGTAGTCGCAATCGTGTGACGTCATCGTTAATGTCAAAGATAATTTTAGACGAATCGGAAATGTATATGGCAGTATGTACTTGTTGTTTGTTTTTTGTTGGCAGTGTTGCAAGTTTAGTTTATTTTTTTTGTGCGGTTATTTGTTTTTTTTTTTGTTTTTATTTTGGTATGTAAAGAAATTACTATGATGATAGTAAGAAAGGCATCAACTCATGTGATGTCATACCGGACCATGAAATTGAACCTCCAACTCCACCTAACACGGTGATGAAGAGCAATGATAGTTTAGATTACGTTGCAGACGACAACCCAATTTTCTCTCTGAGTGAGGCTAACAACGTTAGTAGCTAACTATAAAATAGTTCGACATTGATTAAAAAGTATGAAATATTCTGAAAAAATTTTAAGTTTCACTGACGATTTTGTTGTTGTCTACGTGAGAAGTCCGTTGGGTGTAGAAGTTTTGAACTAGAATACAAAAACGTCGTCACTGATAAACCCGGAGATATTAAGATAGATTAATAAAAATATTCGTGAACACGATGGCCTAGTGGGTAAACATGGTATCGCAGGTTGAAGATCTCGGGTTCGAGTCCCCGCGAGTCGGACTCTCTTATCCATGCCACCACTCATGCCGGGGTGTAATAACATCAGTAGGCTATGCCGATCATGTCTTTACATACATTGTAACCCTGCCCGTCTATAAGTGGCCTCTGCTATACGGGGCCTTGGACAGAGTGATCCACTCTAAGAATTGGCTATAGAAAAAAATACCAAATTAAAATTGTTACATCATGTTGAGCAATAGAAATGTTTTACTCTATCGTTCTATTACTTCCACACCATCATTAATCATTAAAAAAAATGTGAATAAACGGACACGTTATCGTTTCGTTAACCAATACCACCATGTGTTCTCGCTAAAAATGTAAACGAAAACAAATTAATAATTTCACTCATGATTACTGCCTTGTATGGACCATAGATAATTACTGATATAAGCAAATATCCTGATATCTTTGACCAAGCATGGTCAATTGATAAATCGCACTTTTCAAGTGCGATTTATCAATGGCCATGCTTGGGCTTCTGTTAGCAGCCAATTTTGGCACCAATTTGACATGTGAAATAATTAATAGGGAAATAACTCTGGCGAATTGAATTTTGGATCAAAAACCGTTTTTGATTGATTATTTTTACACAAAAAAATGCCAAATCGGTGCGTGACTTGCAACATCTTTAATTAATCTGTGCAAGTAATTAGCGGTGAAGAAACTTTTGAATTCAAGGTTTGAATGAAACAGAACTTAAATCCGATTTGAATGTTTCGAATGTTGATATCTGTGATTCAGTTCATATTTTTCTCGCTGTAGGCAAGGGATTTAGAATAGTCTTAGCGTATCCCCTGCGTGTCACAAGAAGGGAACAAGGAAGTGTTAGATGGTTTATCATCGCCCAGAGCAGATACCACTCATTGCACTTTATCACGAGGGTTTGTTCTGTATGGGCTATGTGCCGCTTAGAGGATCGTTTATCGTCATTTGTCATTTGAGTGGATGTTAGTTGCCTCCTTTTAGGCGCTGCTTTCAACCTTGCTCAGAGCGAAGTCCTATGAAAAAATATCAAACTGGGTGTTTCGGACTGGTTTCTGTGTTATTCGGTTTATATTGCTGATGTTTAGGGCGGAACGTTTATTGGGTGTGGTGAGTTTGTACGTAAAAATAGCAGATGGTTTTACTATCTCCCAGGGCAGATACCACTTACTGCTCTTTGCAATGGTGGTTCAGTTCCGTTTGGGATGTTTTCCGCTTGGAATGTAGTTGTCTGTGCTACATTTTGAGATAATTCTGTGCAATTTGAGTTGTTGTTAGTTTGTCACTTTTTTAAAAGCTGCTTCCGTGATAAGTATATAGTGATATAGTATTAGAAAAGTAAGATGATTTTCCCAGAGTCTAGAGCAGATACCACTTACTACACTCTACTATAATGGTTCAGTTCCGTTTTGCATGTTTTTCCATAGAGTGCAGTTGATGCTTCCGACCTTGCGTAGTGTGAATTTTAATATAAAAGAAAATAAAAATAATCTGCTGGGGACAAAATTGAAAACAACGTTTAAACATTACTGCAAGCAGTGCAGCGGCCTGAATAACAGCAGTAGCCAAAATTCCTATCTCGATATAGATAATTACATATTAAGGAAACAGGGTCGGATGTGGGTTGAATATATGGATCTCAATATCTTCAGAAATTTAGTTTTATCAAGCATGATCCATAGATGGATCGCACTGTATTGGTGCGTTCCTGCTGTCGCCCATGCTTGATAAAACGTGTATGTAGCGACCAATGGCATTTTTGTAAGCAGTTTGTCGTGTATTTGATGAAACGTTTAAAGCAATTAGATTTTTTTTAAAGCAACTTACAGGCGTAAGGGATTAGGAAATTACTGGAAAGATAAATGATCTTTTCCCTGTTTCGGCTTATTACACCCTGGGTTGAAGCGATGGGGAGTGGATTAACGAGCCGGAGTCACCGGGACCCGAACCCGAGATCTTCAATTTGCGACGCCAATATGTTTAAACCACCCAGGCCATCGCGCCCACTAGATAAGGCAGAACAGCAAATGGAATGCAAACTATCAGGAAAAAGGGTTTGAATCAATTTTGTGATTTGTTTACGCATCGACCAAAAGTCTGAAGGAACGCATTGAAAACTTTGCCATTTTTTGAATATACTTCGCAATCATGAACGCGAAAATATGCGATTAATTGAAATATTTTCCATAAATTTTCGTGTAAAATAAAATCGAATTCCGAAAGAAAAAAAACGATTCGAAATGACACGGTTTTCGAATATTCGATTCGAAGACATGTGTATATGATGTGTGTGTACTCATAAATTGGCAAACTTATTTGAGGCACACACTGTAAACAAAAAATGCAACAAAATCACTGGT
Source organism: Styela plicata (assembly GCA_963675895.2). Taxonomy (NCBI): domain Eukaryota; kingdom Metazoa; phylum Chordata; class Ascidiacea; order Stolidobranchia; family Styelidae; genus Styela; species Styela plicata. Next base: position 19,918,773 of record OZ023146.1, on the reverse strand, counting down.
CTTCGTCTAGGGACATATATAATAAGATATTTTGTCATTAATTCACAAACTTGCTATAGTGAAATCATCTAGTCTGGCGTCGATTCCGAAATATCTAGGATCGTCGTTTAAAAAAGACGTATTTCCTGAGTGCTGTAAAGAAGCAAGTTTTAAGAACACTGTAAAAAATACAAACAAAATAACTGGTCCTTAGACAGTAATTTTACTTGGTGGTATTGAAAAAAATTCAAAATTAACCTCTTTTGGCAAATATGGGGTGTTGATGGAACGCACCGCGAAGGTGCGGGTCCATCAACAGCCCATAATTGGTATAAAATCTTTAGACAACATGGGGCGGGCTATTTTAAACTGTCTTTGGAAATGAACAATTAATGGCTGCAAATGACCAGTAAATTTTACTGTACTTTTGTTAACAGTGCAATGGACTGACGCGGAAGAAATCCCAATCTCGATTTTAGCTCAGTCGCAAAGATGTGAATTGAAATATTGAATCTTAGTATTGTCAAAAAGTTTGGTTTTTGTGTAGCCATATATGAATCGCGCATATTTTGTTGCGATACAGTTCCTGTCACCCATACTCGATGGAACATAGGTGAACACGGCGTTTGTTTTCGATTAGCGATGGTGTGTTTTGTATATCGAGTCTTCTAGCACTTTGCAGAAACGCATCACAGCGAATAAGATTCTGTATAATTCGAAAAAGGAGCAAAAATTTCATCAGATAAGTTTAAATGTTCTTTATATTTATTTTTTAAATATTTTGCCCACTAAATAGAAAGAAGATAAAGAATAGTGAAGAAAACTAAAGTAGAATTTCTGCTGCTTACGTTGTAGTTAGGCAGCTTGCTACAATAACTTTCCCAGTCGAATCTTTCCGAATCTGATTCTATTCAGCGATTCGGAAAGATTCGATTTGGAAAAGTTTTTTCTGTGGCAAGCAGCCTAACTACAACGTAAGCAGAAAAAGTCGTTCTGAACAGTACTGTGCCGCTATTTTATTTATTTTTTATAAAATTCGCTCAGAAGCAAGGCCGGCCGGGGAGACAAATCGAATTTGAAAATATCTCCTGAAGCCATTGAAGTGCAAAAAACTAATGCAGGAACTAGGGAACCCCTAAGGAACCCCCATCCCTGACTGATAAACGTATGTCAACGCGAGTTTAAAATCCTTGTAGATCAACGCGATCAGGAGAAGCAGTGAGAAAGCAAGGAATTCTATGACAAAGTGTAGTCTTATGTATAAGTCATGGGCATTTGTAAAAGCACATACCATTCCATTGCCGTCACTGTAACAAAAGTACAGTAAATTTACTGGCCATTTGCAGTAATTGCATATTTCCAAAGTTGAAAAACGCCATTTTGATGAGATTGATGTCAATTATGGGATGTTGATAGACCGCACCTTCGCCGTGCATTCGGTCAACACCCCATATTTGGCCAAAAAAGTCAATTTTAAATATTTTTCCATACCGTCAAGCAAAATTACTGTCAAAGACCATATATTTTGTTGCATTTTTTACAGTGTTCTCAAACTTGCTTCTTACAGCACCTAGTAAACACGTTAAAAGGATTCTAAATATTCCAGAATCGACGCCAAATTTGATTTGACTATAGCAAGTTTGTGAATTAATGACAAAATAATTTAGCGTCTAGACGAAGTCTATGTAGATGGCGGTTCACAAGAGGGATGTAAGACATTTCCCTCGTGGCACTCATTTAGGAAAGTTTTGCGTGCGCTTGTTTAGCGAAGCATGAGTCCCTGATCAATCGCGCAGATGAGGCTTGGGCCATCTGCGGTCATGATTGGCAAAATATAATTTTCGGTAGGCGTCAATATCCAAACAAAAAACCCAAAAAAATTAAAAATGAAATTAAAATCAGATAAAAAAGATATTGCCAACAAATTTTATGTGCCTTCGCCGCACGTTATCAATCAGTTCAAAATAATCAACTTCAAAGTAAGCTAAATCCAAAATTTTTAACTTTTCTAGAAGTTTTTGTTCCTATGGCTAATTCACGTAATATTTGAATATTATGTGCTATCAAAGAGATCTTGCCAATAAATTTTGTGCGCCTACGCCGCGAGTTTTTAATCTGTTTAAAACAATTAACTTCAAAGTAAGCTAAATGAAAAAGTTTTACTTTTTTGAACCTTTACATAACGCCTTTCTCCGAAATTCCTCCACGCGTTATTATGTGTTTTTCTTGAAGCTGAGTGTTTCCCAGAAACATGTCAATTTTATTTCCGCTTCCTTTGTTTTGCTTAAGACTTAGCAGTCAAAAAAATCTCCCATTTTCTCCCAAACTAAACGGTCAATGTTATTCAAAGGATTTACACAAACAAACAAGGCCTTGACCGACTGTAATCTTGTAAACAGATAAACAGTACGAATTCTGGCATCAGATTTAACAACGCATCGCTATAATCTCCGTTCCATTAATCCCGGTCAAAATAATCGCTTAATCATAGGCGCGGTCTATCCGTGGCCCATGCTCGACAGAGTGATATTTACGTTTTTTATTTGGAATTTGTTATATCAAGTAAGGGCCATTGATAGATCGTGCTTTGTTAATCTGCTATTTAAAAGTCGTTTCCAACTCCATTGTGAGTCAGTTGCAAAAAATTGTTCACTAGCAGCAAGGGCTGAGCAGTTCAATTCGGTGATTCGAATCGATTCGCAGTTAGGGCTGGGCAAAACCGAATCATTTGAAATTCGAATCTGATTCGAATATTTTTTTCGATTCGGATCGAATCATAATTCTATTTATATAACAAATATCCCATTTTTACTATTATAGCTTGTCTCCAACGTGAAAATGAAGAAATTCACAGTTTATAGTGTATTTTCAATTCACACCACATATCTACAACAATATTTATATTTCAACGAGAAAATATGGTGAATTTTGGTCAAATTTGACCAAAATCGATTGCATTTCGTTGTTAAAAATGAAAATTCTGGTTCATTTAACAAGTATTTGTTTCTAGAAACGATTCACGGTTGATTCGAATAATTACGCTTCGAATCGATTCGAATCATCGAATCGAATGGCGCAGCCCTTATCGCAGTTTATTCGATTCAATCATGATTCGTTCATAGGAACAATAATCTGCTAAATGAAAAAGAATTTTCATTTTTGAACGACAAAATAAAGTCGATTTTGATCATATTTTACCGGTATTTATCATATTTTGTCGTTGAAAAACGGGAAAATTGTTTCCTCCAGACATGGAGTGTGAATTGAAAATATACACTAAAATCTCTAAATTTCTTGATTTTCACAAATTGCGATGGTGAAAATGGGATATTTGTTATTTACATAGAACTATGATTCGAAAATTTTATTCGAATCTGATTCGAACTGCCCTACCAGACACCTCATAGATAAGGGAATCATTTCTGTTTCATTTTGAGACCTCGCAAATAGAGTTCTATTAGAGACGTTAGAATGCTCTTGGGAAGTGTAGCGCAGTACAGTGATAGCGTGAGAAAGCGGTTCCTCTGTGGCTAGGGCTGGGCAATTAGATTCCGTGATTCGAATCTATTCGAAGCACAAAGTATTCGAATCCATCGTGATTCGTTCATAGGAACAAAAAACTTACAAAATAAACTGAGAAATTTTCATTTCTAACCACAAAATATGAAAATTGTTTTTCTTAGACATGAAGTGCGAATCGTACAAACACTATGAACTATCATTTTCTAGACAAGTTGTAACAGCAATAATGGAATATTTGCAACTTACATGGAATTAATGATTCGATCCGATTCGAAAAAAAATATTCGAATCAGATTCGAATTCCATATGATTCGGTTTTGCCCACCCCTATCTGTGGTTCATACTTTACATTTCAAAATTATTAATTTGGAATTTGATTGACGTATTTTGATTTAATTTGTGTCAAGTGTGGGCCACTGATAGATCGTTCTTGGCTTATCTTCTATTAAAAAGCCTCGACTAATTTCATCTTGAGTCAGTTACAGAAGTTTTGTGTACCGGCGCGGTGCGTTCCATCAACACCCCATATTTCGCCAAAAAAGTCAATTTTTTTTTGATAGCGCCAAGTAAATTTACTGTCAAAGACCAGTGGTTTTGTCGTATTTTTTGTTACAGTGTATACAGGATGTTATAGCGTATACGAGGTTATGATATGACGCATTGCCTGCAGAGGAAATTGCATATCAAAACCAGCAGCTTCATTCACCAAGCATGAGCCACTGATGGACCGCGCCATATTGACGAGATCCATCATTGACCCGTACTTGACAAAAAAAACTTAATCGAGCGGATACGTTGCGATTAAGGTCTTCCAAATGGTATAATGTTAAGTCAACTCATATGCAGAGCCCACGCGGTGTTATATATTTTAGTAGTTAGAATTGAGCTCAAATTAATTTTGAGTGGATCACCCTGACAGAGTCCCTGAACCAAAAGCCGCCTACAGACGAACAGGGTTAGTGTTGTTGAAAAGAGTGAATCACTCTGATCAAAGCCATGTACAAGCGGCCACTTAGAGACAAACAGGGTTAGTGTTGTTGGAAAGAGTGAATCACTCTGATCAAAGCCATGTACCAGTGGCCACTAATAGACGAACAGGATTAGTGTTGTTGGGAAGAATTGATTCTTCCGGTTCGACAGAGCCTACCCAAGTTATTACACCCAGGGTTGAAAGATGGTATGAATTGAAAAGCTCGATTTTCTGAGACTCGAACATGTGGTTTTCAACCAGTGATGCCAAAATGGCAACCACTGTAGATCCTAGTGATTGTCATGTTGGCATCGCAGGTTTAGGGCGACGATATTGCGTCATTTCCATCGGTTTTAATTCTTTGCTGCTCCCGGTCTTGCTTAGAGTGAATTTCATTACAAAAAAGATTAAAAAATTGTCACACATTTCACGCGCGTGATGATAGTCAGACTATTTTGAAATATGAAACCAAAGCCAAAATATTTTTTGAACATTTCGTAATTTTCGCCTCAGGGGAAAACAAAGGAATTGACATGCTGTTGAGTCATGCTTTGCAAGAGGTTTCTTTGCTATTACTAGGGTAGTTTATAGACTTTGTTGGTGACAGGAGCATTTTCAGATTCAAGAATTAAATGAATTCGGATACATATCTGATTCGACAAAAGATTTTATTCCATAATTTTTCTGGCTTTTTATTTCCTTCGATTTTTACTTTATTTTATTGAAATTTACTCAGAGCAAGGCCGGAAGCAGCACCTCAAAGGGAACCAACTAATGACCACTCAATGGCACAGATCTACTACTAGCTGTGGCACAAGAAACTGCATTCTAAGCAGAAAACATCTTAAATAGAACTGAATCGTTATAAAAAAAAAAAAATGCAGTGAGTGGTATCTGTCCTGGACGATTATAGAACCATCTAACACTTCTTTGTTTCCTTTTAATGGCCTCTTACAGTCGCAGGAAATACGGTTTTCCTGTTTACCCAAACCTAGTTCACCCCAAATAATTTTTGGAACACATTTACGTATAGTTTTCGCAACCAAAAAATGTTAGATGATTCCACAATTGCCCAGGGCAGATATCACTCACTGCACTTTACCATGGTGGTTCAGCTCCATTTGGGATCTTTCACTTAGAGTGCAGTTGCTGGTACTATATCTTTTAGTAGCTCTTTGGTATTAAGTGGCCGTTAGTTGGTTCCTTTTATGCACAGCTTCTGGTGTTGATCAGAGTGAATTTCAGCAAAAAAAACATTAGTGTCAGTGGTAGTTTGTAGGAGATCTAGATTAAAGAATTTAGGTAATGTAGTATACGTAGTTATAGTCTTCTTGTTTACCCAAATTTTTGTTTTATTTTTTCGAAATACATTTACGTATAGTTTTCTTAACCAATAGTGTCAGTGGAAATTTGTGGGAGGAACTAGTTTAAAGTGTCTAGTTAATATAGTATAAGTAGTTATAGTCTTCCTCTTCACCCAAATTTTTTTTTAATAAAATTTTTCTTAACCAATAATGTTAGTGGAAGTTTGTAGGAAAAGGTAGTTTAAATTATCTAGTTAAGATAGTATACGTAGTTGTAGTGTGTT
>OZ023146.1:19895971-19912614 GCA_963675895.2 Styela plicata | reverse complement strand
ACTTGAAAAAAAAAAAATTGGGTAAAGACGAAACTAGACTATAACTACTTATACTACATTAACTAAATCCTTTAAACTAGATCCGCCTACAAACTACCACTGACACTAATGGGTTTTTTTTTTTATTGAAATTCACTCTGATCAAGACCGGAAGCTGTGCAATAAAAGGAACCAACTAAGGGCCACTTAATACCAAAGAGCTACTAAAAGATGTAGAACCAGCAACTGCACACTAAGCGAAAAGATCCCAAATGGAACTCAAGCACAATGAGCAGTGAGTGGTATCTGCCCTGGGCAATGTGGAATCATCTACCACTTTTTGTTTGCGAAAACTATACGTAAATGTATTCCAAAAATTATTTGGGGTGAACTAGGTTTGGGTAAACAGGAAAAACGTATTTCCTGCGACTGTAAGAGACGATTAAAAGGAAACAAAGAAGTGTTAGATGGTTCTATATTCGCCCAGGACAGATACATCTCACTGCATTGTTTTTCTTATTTACGGTTTAGTTCTTTTTAGGGTGTTTTCTGCTAAGAATGCAGTTTCTTGTGCCACATCTAGTACTAGATCTGTGCCATTGAGTGGTCGTTAGTTGGTTCCCTTTGAGGTGCTGCTTCCGGCCTTGCTCTGAGTAAATTTCAATAAAATAAAGTAAAAAAATAGAATAAAATAAAAAGCAGAAAAATTGTAAGATAAAATTCTTTGTCGAATCAGATATGTATCCGAATTCACTTGATTCTTGAATCTAAAAATGCTCCTGTTACCAACAAAGTCTATAAACTACCCTAGTAATAGCAAAGAAACCTCTTGCAAAGCATGACTCAACAGCATGTCAATTCCTTGTTTTCCCCTGAGGCGAAAAATTACGAAATGTTCAAAAATAATATTTTGGCTTTGGTTTCATATTTCAAAATTGTCTGACTATCATCACGTGCACGAAAATTGTGACAATTTTTTTTGTCTTTTTTGTATTGAAATTCACTCTAAGCAACACCGGGAGCAGAAATGATTGAAACCGATGAAAATGACGCAATATCGTGGTCCTAAACCTTCGATGCCAACATGACAATCACTAGGCCCTATAGTGGTTGTCATTTTGGCATCGCTGGTTGAAGAACACATGTTCGAGTCTCAGCAGGTCGAGCTTGTCAATTCATGCTCACCATTCAACCCAGAGTGTTATAACTTGGATAGGCTGAGCCGGAAGAATCAATTCTTTCGAACAACACTAACCCTTTTCGTCTATATGTGGTCGTCGGTACAGGGCCTTGTTCACGGTGATCCACTTTTTCCAACAACACTAACCCTGTTTGTCTATAAGTGGGCGCTGGTACAGGGCCTTGTTCAGGGTGATCCACTCTTTCCAACAACACTAACCCTGTTTGTCTATAAGTGGGCGCTGGTACAGGGCCTTGTTCAGAGTGATCCACTCTTTCAACAACACTAAACCTGTTCGTATATAAGTGGCCGCAGGTACATGGCCTTTATCGGGGTGATCCACTCCTTCCAACAACACTAACCCTGTTCGTCTGTAGGCGGCTTTTGGTTCAGGGACTCTGCCAGGGTGATCCACTCAAAATTAATCTGAGCTCAATTCCAACTACTAAAATATACAACACCGCGTGGGCTCTGCATAGTTGACTTAACATTATACCATGTGGAAGACCTTAATCGCAACGTATCCGTTTGATTAAGTTTTTTTTTTGTCAAGTACGGGTCAATGATGGATCTCGTCAATACGGCGCGGCCATCAGTGGCCCATGCTTGGTAAATAAAGCTGCGGGTTTTGATATGCAATTTCCTCTGCAGGCAATGCGTCATATCATAAACTTGTGCATACGCTATAATATCCTGTATACACTGTAACAAAAAATGCGACCAAACCACTGGTCTTTGACAGTAAATTTACCTGGCGGTATTAAAAAAATTCTCAATTGACGTTTTTGCAAAATATGGGGTGTTGATGGAACGCACCGCGAAGGTAAGGTCCATCAACAGCCCACGATTGGCATAAATCTCATCAACATGGCGTTTTTTACTGTGGAAATATGCAATTACTGCAAATGACCAGTGAATTCACTTTACTTTGTTTACCACTTTGTTTGTCACAAGTACGACGTTTTATAGCATTTATTTTATGAAATATCGGGTAAATCCCGATAATCACGCCGGAGGAGCGCAATATTTTCAAGAATGAGATTTCAGGGGTTGAAACAGACCAAATGTTTGGGCCAAACTGCTACTGCCTGAAACGCTCCAAATTTTTGGGAAATCTCACGTTTTCAAGCACCAAAATGCTATTCAGCGTTTTTTTTTGTTTTGGCGAGCGAACCTCCCCGCCTGTTGAGCAAATTCCCCGACACCGCCACGCACACGGATTAAGGGGTATTCAGTTTATTCTGTAGACTTCACGCGTCTCCCATAACCTTGTATACGCTATAATATGCTGTACATGCCGAACACGTGTTTTTTCACGTATGTCTCCACTGTATACAGAGCTGCAATCGAATACAGAGTTGGAACCGAGTTACGGTCATAATATGGGCAAAAATTTTGGCTGGACCCTACCGGAAATTTTATTTTGTCAAGCATGAGCCACAGTTGGACCGTGTCTCACCGACACGATCCATCAGTGACTCATACTTAACAAAAGGTCTTTTTGACAAAATTTTTCCGACTGGGGACGACGTCATGATTAAAAGGTCGAAATTCACGCCGAAGACGCGAAAATTCAACAAAAATGGGATTCCAGGATTTGAGACTCACTAAATACTGGAGTAAACTGTTGTGCGCCGGAAGCAACGCTACTGGATATAGTCAATCGGGGATTTTTTTGTCAAAACACCTTTTGTTAAGTATGAGTCACTGATGGATCGTGTCGATGAGACACGGTCCATCTGTGGGTCATGCTTGACAAAATAAAATCGTATCCAAGTCAGAAAATGCGATAGTTAATATGACCAGATATGTTAGTTAAGCTTGGGTCACATATGGATCTCATGGCTTAGGCATGGTTCATCTGTGGCTCATGCTTGACAAAATAAGATTCCTGATTCGGGTAGTCGAGCTATAGAAACCGATTTTCAAGATCTCAAAATGATACAGAAAACAGATCTCTTATTTCACGTGGTACCGGTACACAAAACTTCTGTAACTGACTCAGGATGAAATTAGTCAGGGCTTTTTAATAGAAGATAAGCCAAGAACGATCTATCAGTGGCCCATACTTGACACAAACTAATACAAAGCACGTCAATCAAATTTCAAATTAATAATTTTGAAATGTAAAGTATGAACCACAGATAGGGGTGGGCAAAACCGAATCATATGAAATTCGAATCTGATTCGAATATTTTTTTTCGAATCGGATCGAATCATTAATTCCATGTAAATTGCAAATACCCCATTATTGCTATTACAACTTGTCCAGAAAATGATAGTTCATAGTGTTTGTACGATTCGCACTTCATGTCTAAGAAAAACAATTTTCATATTTTGTGGTTAGAAATGAAAATTTCTCAGTTTATTTTGTAAGTTTTTTGTTCCTATGAACGAATCACGATGGATTCGAATACTTTGTGCTTCGAATAGATTCGAATCACGGAATCTAATTGCCCTTCCCTAGCCACAGAGGAACCGCGTCCTCACGCTATCACTGCTCTGCATTCTAACGTCCGCCCATAGAAGCCTATTTTCAAGATCTCAAAATGAAACAGAAATGATTCGCTTATCTATGTGCTGGCTGGTAGGGCAGTTCGAATCAGATTCGAATAACTTTTTCGAATCATAGTTCCCAATTTTCCTGTTTCAAGACAAAATATGACAAATACTGGTAAAATATGATCAAAATCGACTTTATTTTGTCGTTCAAAAATGAAAATTCTAGTTCATTTAGCAGGTTATTGTTCCTATGAACGAATCATGATTGATTCGAATAAACTGCGATTAGGGCTGGGCATTCGATATGATGATTCGAATCGATTTGAAGCTGGCATTATTCGAATCACCCGTGAATCATTTCTAGAAACAAATACTTGTTAAATGAACCAGAATTTTCATTTTTAACGACGAAATGCAATCGATTTTGGTCACATTTAACCAAAATTCATCATATTTTCTCGTTGAAATATAATATTGTTGTAGACATGTGGTGTGAATTGAAAATACACTATAAACTGTAAATTTCTTCTTATTCACACGTTGGAGACAAGCTATAATAAGTAAAAATGGGATATTTGTTTATTTAATAGAATTATGATTCGATCCGAATCGAAAAAAATATTCGAATCAGATTCGAATTCCAAATGATTCGGTTTTGCCCAGCCTAACTGCGAATCGATTCGAATCACCGAATTGAATTGCTCAGCCCTTGCTGCTAGTGAACATTTTTTGCAACTGACTCACAATGGAGTTGGAAAAGACTTTTAAATAAGCAGATTAACAAAGCACGATCTATCAATGGCCCTTACTCGATATAACAAATTCCAAATAAAAAAAGTAATATCACTTTGTCGAGCATGGGCCACGGATAGACCGCACCTATGTTTAAGCGTCATTTTGACCGGAATTAATGAAATGGAGATTATAGCGACGCGTGTTAAAATCTGATGCCAGAATTCGTACTGTTTATCTGTTTACCAAGATACAGTCGGCAAGGCCTTGTTTGTTTGTGTAAATCCTTTGAATAACATTGACCGTTTAGTTTGGGAGAAAATGCGAGGTTTTTTTGACTGCTAAATTTAAACAAACAAAGGAAGCGGAAATGAAATTGACATGTTTCTGGGAAACACTCAGCTTTAAGAAAAACACATGAAAACGTTGGGAGGAATTTCGGAGTAAGGCGTTATGTAAAGGTTCAAAAAGTAAAACTTTTTCATTTATCTTACTTTGAAGTTAATTGTTTTAAACAGATTAAAAACGCGCGGCGTAGGCGCACAAAATTTATTGGCAACATCTCTTTGATAGCACATAATATTCAAATAATAAGTGAATCAGCCATAGGAACAAAAACTTGCTAAATGAAGTGGATTTTCTCATCTTTAAACGACAAATGCAATCGATTTTGGTCAAATTTAAGTTTGATTATTTATTTTAATTAGTTAAAAAATGAATTTTTTCGCTCTTAGACGTGGAGTGTAATTGAAATATATTACTTTCAGATCTGTTTTTGCCGGTTCTAGTTTAATTGCAGAATAAAGAAAAACACATGATAACGCGTAGAGGGCGAAGAATTTCGGAGAAAGGCTGTATATTAGGGCCCAAAAAGTTAAAAATTTTGGATTTAGTTTACTTTGAAGGTAATTATTTTGAACTGATTGAAAACGTGCGGCGAAGGCGCATTAAATTTGTTGGCAATATCTTTTTTATCTGATTTAAATTTCATTTTTAATTTTTTTGTGGTTTTTGTTTGGATATTGACGCCTACCGAAAATTATATTTTGCCAATCATGATCCACAGATGGCCCAAGCCTCATCTGCGCGATTGATCAGGGACTCAGGACTAAACAAGCGCACGCAAAACTTTCCTAAATGAGTGGCACGAGGGAAATGTCTTACATCCCTCTTGTGAACAGCCATCTACATAGACTTCGTCTAGACGCTAAATTATTTTGTCATTTATTCACAAACTTGCTATAGTCAAATCAAATTTGGCGTCGATTCTGGAATATTTAGAATCCTTTTAACGTGTTTACTAGGTGCTGTAAGAAGCAAGTTTGAGAACACTGTAAAAAATGCAACAAAATATATGGTCTTTGACAGTAATTTTGCTTGACGGTATTGAAAAATATTTAAAATTGACTTTTTTGGCCAAATATGGGGTGTTGACCGAATGCACGGCGAAGGTGCGGTCTATCAACATCCCATAATTGGCATAAATCTCATCAACATGGCGTTTTTTAAACTTTGGAAATATGCAATTACTGCACATGACCAGTAAATTTACTGTACTTTTGTTACAGTGAGGGCAATGGAATGGTATGTGCTTTTACAATGCCCACGACTTATACATAAAACTACACTTTGTCATAGAATTCCTTGCTTTCTCACTGCTTCCTGATCGCGTTGATCTACAAGGATTTAAAACTCGCGTTGACATACATTTATCATTCAGGGATGGGGGTTCCTTAGTTCTATTCCTGCATTAGTTTTTTGCACTTCAATGGCTTCAGGAGAATTTCAAATTCGATTTGTCTCCCGTGGCCTTGCTCTGAGCGAATTTTATTAAAAAAATAAAATAGCGGCACAGTACTGTTCAGAACGACTTCTGCTTACGTTGTAGTAGGCTGCTTGCCACAGTAACTTCCAATCGAATCTTTCCGAATCTGAATAGAATCAGATTCGGAAAGATTCGACTGGAGAGTTATTGTAGAAAGCTGCCTAACTACAACGTAAGCAGAATTCTACTTTATTTCTTCAATATTCTTTCTCTTCTTTTAGTGGCAAAATATTTAAAAATAAATATAAAGAACATTTAAACTTATCTGATGAAATTTTTGCTCCTTTTTCGAATTATACGGAATCTTATTCGCTGTGATGCGTTCTGCAAAGTGCTAGAAGACTCGATATACAAAACACATCGCTAATCGAAAACAAACGCCGTGTTCACCTATGTTCCATCGAGTATGGGTGACAGGAGTATCGCAACAAATATGCGCGATTCATTATGCTTGACAAAACCAAATTTTGACAATACTAAGATCAATATTCAATTCACATCCTTTGCGACTGAGCTAAATCGAGATGGGATTTTCTTCCGCGACAGTCCATGCACTGTAACAAAAGTACAGTAAATTTACTGTCATTTGCAGTAATTGTTCATTTCCAAAGTTAAAATACGCCATGTTGCTAAGATTTATACCAATTATGGGCTGTTGATGGACCGCACCTTCGCGGTGCGTTCCATCAACACCCCATATTTGGCCCAAAAGAGGTAATTTTGAATTTTTTTCAATACCACCAAGTAAAATTACTGTCTAAGACCAGTTATTTTGTTGTATTTTTTACAGTGTTCTTAAACTTGCTTCTTACAGCACTCAGGAAATACGTTAAAACGATCCTAGATATTTCGGAATCGACGCCAGACTAGATTTCACTATAGCAAGTTTGTGAATTAATGACAAAATATCTTATTATATATGTCTAGACGAAGACCAGTGATTTTGTTGCATTTTTTGTTACAGTGTGCCTCAAATAAGTTTGCCAATTATGAGTACACACACTCATATACACATGTCTTCGAATCGAATATCGAACCGTGTCATTTCGAATCGGTTCTTTCGGAATTCGATTTTATTTACACGAAATTTATGGAAAATATTCAATTAATCGCATATTTTCGCGTCATGATTGCGAAGTATATTCAAAATATGGCAAAGTTCAATGCGTTCCTTCAGACTTTGGTCGATGCGTAACAAATCACAAAATTGATTCAAACCTTTTTCCTGATAGTTGCATTCCATTTGCTGTTCTGCCTTATCTAGTGGGCGCGATGGCCTGGTGGTTAAACATATTGGCGTCGCAAATTGAAGATCTCGGGTTCGGGTCCCGGTGACTCCGGCTCGTTAATCCACTCCCATCGCTCAACCCAGGGTGTAATAAGCCGAACAGGAAAAGATCATATCTTTCCAGTAATTCTAATCCTTACGCCTGTAAGTTGCTTTAAAAAATCTAATTGCTTTAACGTTTCATCAATACACGACAAACTGCTTACAAAAATGCCATGGTCGCTACATACACGTTTTATCAAGCATGGGCGACAGCAGGAACGCACCAATACAGTGCGATCCATCTATGGATCATGCTTGATAAAACTAAATTTCTGAAGATATTGAGATCCATATATTCAACCCACATCCGACCTGTTTCCTTAATATGTCTTATCTATATCGAGATAGGAATTTTGCTACTGCTGTTATTCAGGCCGCTGCACTGCTTGCAGTAATGTTTAACGTTGTTTTCATTTTGTCCAGCAGATTATTTTTATTTTCTTTTATTAAAATTCACACTACGCAAGGTCGGAAGCATCAACTGCACTCTATGGAAAAACATGCAAAACGGAACTGAACCATTATAGTAGAGTGTAGTTAGTGGTATCTGTTCTAAACTCTGGGAAAACCATTTTACTTTTCTAATACTATATCACTATATACTTATCACGGAAGCAGCTTTTTAAAAAAGTGACAAACTAACGACAACTCAAATTGCACAGAATATCTCAAAATGTAGCACAGACAACTACATTCCAAGCGGAAAACATCCCAAACGGAACTGAACCACCATTGCAAAGAGCAGTAAGTTGGTATCTGCCTGGCAGATAGTAAAACCATCTGCTATTTTTATTTACAAACTCAACACACCCAATAAACGTTCCGCCTTAAACAGCTGCAATATAAACCGAATAACAGAAAACAGCGTCCAAAACACCCAGTTTGATTTTTTTTTCATAGGACTTCGCTCTGAGCAAGGTTGAAAGCAGCGCCTAAAAGGGGCAACTAACGTCCACTCAAATGACAATAAACGATCCTCTAAGCGGCACATAGCCCATACAGAACAAACCTCGTGATAAAGTACAATGAGTGGTATCCACCCTGGGCGATGATAAACCATCTAACTCTTTCTTGTTCCCTATCTATCTATCTATCCATCTATCAGAAAATAAAAGGTTCTCGAAGCGGGAAATAGCCCATACAGAACAAACCCTCGTGATAAAATACAATCAGTGGTATCTGCTCTGGGCGATGATACACCCATCAACACTTCTTTATTCACTTCTAACGGCACGCAGGGAATACGCTAGAACTATTCTGAAGCCCGTTTCTACCCGTTTCTCTGGGCTTCGATATTAACCAAGAGAAATTGAGATGAAGCGAATGCTCTGGACTTAATTGCTAAAATTTAAAACTATTTCCCTGGCACGTTTTTTAAACTTTGCCTTTGGTTTCATTTGCTTCTTTTTAACTCAGTAATATGATATATCCGTTTGATATAACCCGTATGATATACCCGTTCCTTAGCACAAATATAAACGAATCACAGATATCAACATTCAAAAACATCCAAATCGGATTTAAGTTCTGTTTCATTCAAACCTTGAATGCAAAAGTGTCTTCACCGCTAATTACTTGCACAGAGTAATTAAAGATGTTGCAAGTCACGCACCGATTTTGCATTTTTTTGTGTAAAAATAATCAATCAAAAACGGTTTTTGATCCAAATTCAATTCGACAGAGCTATTTCCTATTAATTATTTCAAACGTCAAATTGGTGCCAAAATTGGCTGCTAACAGAGCCCAAGCATGGCCATTGAATAATCGCACTTTTCAAGTGCGATTTATCAATTGGTCATGCTTGGTCAAACATATTAGGATATTTGCTTATATTAATAATTATCTATGGTCCATACAAGGCAGTAACCATGAGTGAAATTATTAATTTGTTTTCGTTTACATTTTTAGCGAGAACACATAGTGGTATTGGTTAACAAAACGATAACGTGTCCGGTTTATTCACATTTTTTTTAATGATTAATGATGGTGTGGAAGTAATAGAACGATAAGAGTAAAACATTTCTATCGCTCAACATGAAGTAACAATTTAAATTTGGTATTTTTATTTATAGCCACATCTTAGAGTGGATCACTCTGTCCAAGGCCCCGTATAGCAGCGGCCACTTATAGACGGACAGGGTTACAATTGCTGAAAAGATATGATCTTTTCCTGTTCGACTTAGCCTACCCAAGTTATTACACCCCGGCATGAGTGGTGGGCATGGATAAGCGAATCGGACCCGCCGGGACTCGAACCCGAGATCTTCAACCTGCGAAGCCAAAATGTCTAACCACTAGGCCATCGCGCCCGCGAGCATTCTTATTAGTCTATCTTAATATCTCCGGGTCTATCAGTGACGTTTTTGTATCTAGTACTTCTCCGTAGCAACAAAATCGTGTGAACTTAAATTTTTAGAATATTCATACTTTTAATCAATGTCGAACTAATTATGTTAGCTACTAACGTAGTTAGCTTCACTCAGAGAGAAAATTGGGTTGGCGGGTTGTCGTCTGCAACGTAATCTAAACTATCCATGCTCTTCATCACCGTGCTAGGTGGAGTTGGAGGTTCATTAATGGTCCCGGTATGACATCACATGAGTTGATGCCTTTTCTTACTATCATCATAGTAATTATTACGTACTGAACTTGCTACAACACTGTCAAATACATTTCCGATTCGTCTAAGACTATCTTTGACATTAACGATGACGTCACACGATTGCGACAGCTTGCTCGTCGGAAGTCCACATCGTTAATCCAATCTTTACTTGGCAAAGTTTATGTTGACATCTTTGACGACACGACACGCGATACAAATAAATATATCAGAAGCAAATGAAACCTAAGCAAAGTTTAAAAAACGTGCCAGGGAAATAGTTTTAAATTTTAGCAAATAAGTCCAGAGCATTCGCTTCATCTCAATTTTCTGTTGGTTAATATCTAAAGTGCTACAACTAGGGATAGGCGAACCCGAATCATTTAGAATTCGAATTGGATTCGAATATTTTTTTCGAATCGGTTCGAATCACTAATTTCATGCAAATGAAAATTTTTCCGTTTGTACTATTACAAATTGTTTTCATTTTGAAAATAAAAAGAATCATAGTTTATTATGTATTTTCAATTCACATTCCATGTCTAAAAGCAACAATTTTCATATTTTAACGAGAAAATATAATCGATTTTGGTCAAATTTGACCAAAATCGATTACATTTTGTCGTTAAAAATAAAGATTGTAGTTTATTTAGCAAGTTTTTGTTCCTATGAACGATTCCCTATTGATTCGAACAAATTGTACTTCGAATCGATTCGAATCTCCGAATCAAATTGCCGAGTCCTAGCTGCAACTAACTATTTATTTCCTCGGTTATTAAACAATTTCTGAACATCAAATAACTTTTCCATTTCTCTGAATTTTAGTTTCGTTTCCTTTCACGTTTACAAAGAAGTTTTGTGGTTTTGACGGATGACAGTACGTTTATGACGTCATACATACATAATTCACCTGAATTACACGCAAAATCATGATCAATGGAATGGAATGGAGCTGCATTTGTATGAAATGAATGTCAATTTCTTTTTATTCATATTTTTTGTATTAAAATTCGCTCTTAGCAAGGTTAGAAGGATCGTATAAAAATAATCTCACAGTCACTCATATTGTTTGCTCGATCCATCAGTAAATTCTTCCAATAGTATTTACTAGGTGAGTTTAATATTCATCTCCAGAAAGTACACTGTAACAAAAGTACAGTAAATTTACTGTTCATTTGTAGTAATTTCATATTTCCGAAGTTAAATGAACGCCAGGTTGATGAGATTTATGCCAATTATGGGGTGTTGATCGACCGCCCCTTCGCGGTGCGTTCCATCAACACCCCATATTTAGCCAAAAACGTCGATTTTAATTTTTTTTCAATGACGCGAAGTGAAATTACTGTCAAAGACCAGTGAATTTGTTGCATTTTTTGTTACAGTGCAATAAGTTTTTACAAGATGCAGCATAAGTAACTGCAGTTTAAGTAAAAAATATCCCAGGACACTCAAAACCGCCACGTTGAAGTACAAGTATGGGACCTGTGCAGTGTTTTTTTTTTGTTTTTTAATTTTTTATTATTATTTGTTATGGCCTGTCCGTGAACCTACCGCGGGGCTTATACCCAACAACCGTTAGGCACGGACCTTTGCCGTAACTGAGCATCTGCTATATGTTACAGCTACCCGCGAAGTGCCTTGCTGAAGGGCAAGGCACGCTCGGTTGCGAAACGGTCAAGCATCGAACCATCGGCCTTTCGGACAAAACGGTCGCGCTTAACCGACTGAGCCACCGAGCCGGGCACCTGTGCAGCGTTGCAAGCATTCGTTTCTTATTGCGCCTCTTACGACACGCAGGAAATACGCCAGGACGATTCTGAAGGCCGCGCCTACAAGATGTTCAAAGAACTGCGATTCAACCACGTTTTTGTACTTACAACCTTTACCTTACTGAAATTCGATGCTCAAAAAATCAGCGACCGCGCACTTTCCGGAAGGACAGCTCAGTAATTTTCGGCGTTTTGCCCTTTGCCCTTCCAAACGGGAAACTACCAATATTGTTGCTACCACGCGCCATCCTGGAACGTACGTGCAAGCTGTAGAATTGCCCTGACACGACCTCTTGGTTCGCAATGGTCTAGTGGTTATAATATAGGTCCCGGCGATTCCGGCTCGTTAGTCCACGCCCCCCCCCCCCCCCCCCCCCCCACTTAACCCAGGATGAGGGCTGGGAAAAACCGAATCATTTAGAATTCGAATTTGATTCGAATATTTTTACTGTGACAATTTATCTCTATAGTGAAAATCAGAAAATTTATAGTTTATAGTGTATTTTCAATGTGAACAATTTCATATTTTAATGACAAAATATAATCGATTTTGGTCAAATTTGACCGGAATCGATTGCATTTTGTCGTTAAAAATGAAAATTCTTGTCCATTTAGAAAGTATTTGTTCCTACGAATGATTCGAATATACTGTGATTCGAATCACCGAATTGAATTGCCCAGGCCCACCCAGGGTGTAAATTCAGGCATACCGGAAGGTTTATAACTAACCCCGTTGGCCGGCGAGTGCCAAACGGCGAATATCTTGGTTTTTATTCCTAAGAAAGATTCACGATTGATTCGAATTAATCGTGCTTCGAATCGATTCCGCCCAGCCCTAGTCCTATCCTAATCGGAAATTTCATTTTATCAAGCTCGGGCCACAGATGGATCATGCTTACGCGTCACAATCCACCAGTACCTGGTTTATCTAGTATACATATTTCAAAAATATATAACTTACAAAGTTTAACTTCTACCTGTTTCCTGTTTGATACTTAACCTATTCAATTTACTAAGTAAACAAGGCAAATATACCTATTTTTCAACTAGTTTCCTGGTTTAAAAACTCGGAACCTGGTTAAAAAAAAACTAGATAAATTATATTTTCATTTAACAAAATAGAATATTTAAAGATTTTAATCTTAAAATCTATTGCAAATGCCTTAATGCAGCCGAGCGACAATTGCCTAGTTTCTGATATATAGTCTAGTATATAGTCTTGAAAGGGAAACTATGTTACCTAGTAATACTTCACCTCATTTCCTAGTAAATTCGTTCTACTTTACTTATTTTAAGTAAAACCTAGGTTGCCATCAATGAAGAAAACCTTTCCAGTAATTGTAACCCTGTCCGTCTATAAGTGGCCGCTGTTACAGGGCCTTGGACAGGGTGATCCACTCTAAAAAGTGGCTGTAAAATATCAAAACCTCCCTTTGAATAAGGTACCATTCACGCAACAATACACTCCTTAAAAAATATAGCAACTAGTTCAGAGTTTAGATGACATAGTTTTTATTCTTGGTTCTACCTCATTTTGAACCGAATCTACATTACCTAGTAATAGTTTATCTAGTTTTCTGGAAAATTCGTTTTTCTTTCCCTAGTTTATGTATAAACAAGGCTGCCATCACTAGTCTACACAAACACATGGATTCTGAATTTTGTCAAAATTTACTTTTTGTTAAGTATAGGTCACTGATGGACCGCGTCGATGAGACGCGGTCCATCTGTGGCTCATACTTGACAAAATAGATATTCTGTTTGGGAAGTCAATACAAAATAAAACCCATGTGATTTCTTTATCTCAAAACGATCGCGCATTAGCTCGATTTCGAATTAAATTTAGTCAAGGAATTCACAAAGCAAAATAAACGAAATTGACTTATTGCACGTCGATACGCTAAATTATTTAAAATTCAACTAAACTCAACTGACGCCATCAATCAATCCAACTAAGTACACTGATTCGCTAGCCATGGTTAATCCTGCGCTGTAAAACTTTCAAAATTGACATGACATGTTTGAGAAACTAAAGAGGGATCGATCACTGTGATTATCGTAAACTCTATCGAACTCGAAATCGATGAAATCGATCCCGAACTCGCTGAACTAGAATTTGATACAACTTGTGGCTATTGGGGGGGGGGGGGGGGGGGGGGGGCAAAATCGAGTATCTTTCGCATTTAGAATCGAATTAAATAATTTTCCCGAATCAAAACTAATATTCGAATCAGAGATCATATATAAATAAACAAATACACCCTTTTATCAATATTAAATTACGTCGAAATTCACCTTTTTCAAAAAAAAAAAAAAAAAAAACTCGGAATCATCATTTTGCTTATTTCGAATTGTTGCAAAATCGAAGCGAACAGTTTATAATTCGAATATCGCGAATTGTATCGAATATTTCGGAAACCCAATTTTGTGACATGGAACTAAAACCTCAATTGGTAAAGTCTCCTTAACTCTCAACCAAGTTATCTCATAACTATAAGCCTGTGCCAATATATGAATCCATGCCATGAGTAAGTCTAAATAGAACAAGAGCCACGTGCTTTCTTATCGCGATACAATGGCGCATTGACCATATGTGACTAGAAACCAAATTCTACGAAGTAAAATGGTAATTTTAACTCAATTTTTCATGTTAAATATCACTTAATATTTCATTATGAAAAAACAATTTTTTTTATTGAAAAAACCGGTCATCAACTTCACTAAAGGAATTACAATTCACGATTTAAAATTCAAGGAATACGCTCAAATCACGTTGAAATATCTGCGTTTTTTTAAAGGAATATTCTCACCACGCAGAAGTCAGCGCTTCAATTGTGCTTCGGTTGAAGTTTCCTATATATATACAGCAACAAAAACGCAGTAAAACCACTGCTCTTTTGCAGTAATTTTACTGCAAAAATGATAAAAAAACGTCTTTTTGGCCAATTATGGGCTGTTGATGGAACGCACCCCCGAGGTGCGTTCCATCAACAGCCCATAATCGTCATTGCTACGGGGACTTTACATTCTTAAAAATATACAATTATTGCAAATTAACGTTAAATTTACTGTATTTTTTACAGTGTGCATTGCATAAAGATCAAATCATGTTTCGATATCCCATATATCCTACAGTCTATGACATATATGCTACTAAAAATCATGGAAAATTAATGTGTATTTATATATATATTGTAGAGTTCTTGCTCATTTTTGATCACTTGATTTGATCATGTTTGTGTCATACATGGCCACAATAAAATTTGACATCAATGTATGGCCCATAAATGATCGATTTAGTAAATTCAATCGACTACATATTATCAAATTACTTTTAAATATAACGTTAAATTCACTAACTTTTTAATAGCGTTTCAACATCATATTTTATCCAATTTAACGCATAAACATGCTTGGGCGTATGAAATTTTTATCAAAAGCGTATTTTTTTAAGTTTGGACCATGTTAGATAATAGTATGAGGTAAACTTCAACGTTCGTTTTATAGAATTTTCATATTTGAATGCTATATAACATCGATTTATTATAATCCCATATGTTCCGTGTTCTCACTTTATATCATATCAGATTTCTATGGTTTTGTTATTGAAATAAAAAGCGAACGTGCGGTGAATTGTCTTCTCCTTTCCTCGTTTTCTTTCAATTTCGGATCCGTATGTAGATGACTACACAAATATGCTTGAATGAGATATTATCAGAGTAATAAAACAGAGAGACTACATCTCATTCTATTTTGGGAAGGAGATGTTATCAGTAGGGCTGGGCAATTTGATCCCGTGATTCGAATCGATTCGAAGCACAAATTATTCGAATCTATTGTTAATCGGTCGCAGGAAGAAAAACTTACTAAAAGAAGAAATTTTTTATTTTTAACGACGAAATGCAATCGATTTTGATCAGATTTGACCAAAATCGATTGTATTTTGACGCTGAAAAATGAAAATACATCACGAAATCTGTTTAAGCTAATATTTGTAGATGTAAATTCTTAATTTTCGTAATAGAGACAATAATAGTAATAGTAAAAAATAGAATATTTTTTTCATTTTGGTTCGACATTAGTGATTCGATCCGATTCGAAAAAATATCCAAATAAGATTCGAATCCCAAATGATTCGGTTTTTCCCAGTTTTCAGTCTATTTTTTTCATTAGCAACATGCATTTGCATGTCAGAAAAAGGGCATATATAGATGGCATTGATCAGGGTGATCCATTCTTTCCAACAACGCTAACCCCGTTCGTCTCTAAGTGGCTGCTGGTACATGGGTTTCATCAAGGTGATCCATTCTTTCCAACAACACTAACCCTGTTCGTCTATAAGTGGCCTCTGGTACAGAGCTTTGATCAGGATGATCCACTCTTTCCAACAACACTAACCCTGTTCGTCTCTAAGCGGCCGCTGGTACATATGTTTGATCAGGGTGATCCATTCTTTCCAACAACGCTAACCCCGTTCGTCTCTAAGTGGCTGCTGGTACATGGGTTTCATCAAGGTGATCCATTCTTTCCAACAACACTAACCCTGTTCGTCTATAAGTGACCGCTGATACAGGACCTTGCTCAGAGTGATCCACTCTTTCCAACAACACTAACCCTGTTCGTCTCTAAGTGGCCGCTGGTTCATGGCTTTGATCAGGTGATCCACTCTTTCCAACAACACTAACCCTGTTCGTCTATAAGTGGCCGCTGGTACTCCGAACAGAGGG
>OZ023146.1:19869167-19895871 GCA_963675895.2 Styela plicata | reverse complement strand
GTTTGGCTGAGTCTACCCAAGTTGTTACACCCTGGGTTGAGTGGCTTCAGTTATCAACAATTATAATATGAAAACTGGATTGCATTCGAACCGGCGATGTCAACATGACATCCACTAGGCTATCCTGCCCATTGGTGTCTTAATGATGCATTTTATCTTTGGTCCACACATGATTGGTATTAATTTTTCATTCCAAATTTCTTTTCGCATTTATTATTAGTTAATTCAACGTCAAATCAGGGAAATACTTTTACCGATCATCGGTTTTTGCTATAAGAAAAAACACGTTAAATAAACCTATATTTTCAAGTCAATTTGATGAACAAATTCATCATCCCAGTCTTGATTATAATATGTATGTTTTGAATTTGATGAGGCGCGGACCATCTGTGGCCCATGTTTGATAAAATAGAGTTTTTGGTTAAAATGAATCACAAAACAACCCAAGTTGCTAAAAGTACCAAGGAGCAATCAGGTCACGACGGCGCAGAATAATACCTTATCTTTACCAAGGAAGTAAATTTGCTTATAAGAACTGACGCTTTCAACTTCATAAACAATGCAAGGTGGAATAGGTGCGACACCCGGTTAGGTTCAGTTTTGGATAGGATTTCATTTTTACCCAGCTGCAGAGCAATGCCAGTTTAATCATATGGCGAACCAGGGCCTCTCGTGCAGATACCAGTTCCTAATTGGGGTGAAAATTTTGGCTGGTCATCTTTCTCGTTTTTGCTGTCCATGGTTCATGTCTTTTCAAGTAGGAATGCAGAATTTTGAATCTCTGGCGATTCGATATCACGTTACAGAGTCAGGAAAGCAAACAAAACCTAAGATAAAGTTTAAAAACGGGTTTTCAGCTTCCGAGTGCAGTTGCTGGTACTACATCACGTAGTAGCTCTTTGCTATTATCTTTTAGGCCCTTCTTTCGGTCTTGCTCAGAGTTAACTTCAATAAACAAAAAAAAAGGATGTAGTAGACAATTGCGTAGCGAGTTAACGTTGTAAGAATTAGGTATTTATATGTCACAGGTAGGGCTGGGCAAAGCCAAATTATTTGTAATTGGAATCCGATTAGAATAATTTTTTCGAATCGGATCGAATCACTAATTTCATGTAAATAACAATTATCTCATTTTTTACTATTACAAATTTCCCCCATTGTGATAATCATAAATCTTATAGTTCATTGTACATTTTTAATTCACACTCTATGTCCAAGAGCAACAATTGTTATATTTTAACGATAAAATATAATCGATTTTGGTCAAATTTGACCAAAACCGATTGCATTTTCTCGTTAAATATGGAAATTCTAGTTGTTTTAGCAAGTTTTTGTTCCTATGTACGATTCACTATTGATTCGAACAGAATAAATTGTGCTTCGATTCGAAGCCTCAGTCACAGGTCAATTTTTGAATCTATTCAACAGCAATAGCAGATTAATTTGCCACTTCTCACTCTATAAGTACCAGGTTAGAATCAATCTCGTATCTCTGTAAAGTAGAATAGGAAAAAGCGTCCTTGAATCTGCGTTTTGTTCATCCAATAATGATAATTTGCCACCCCTTACTCAGCTACTTAAGCGTCCTGTAAGGATTTTCGCTTTTGGGTGGACGAACAAAGATTTCACATATGCATTTAAGAACGCGTTTTCTTCCTTTCCCGGTCATCCAGTGGCCAAGGGTGGCAGTACGGTACGGTACGAAATTTTTATCGTACTTCGAACCAGCAAAATAATTTCGTACCGAACTTCGTACCGTACCTTTCGAAAATTTTCCGTACCGTACCGTACGATATTATTTTTTTCGTACATCGTACCGAACTTCGTACCAGTACGAAATTAAGTTCGATTAATATTTTTCATTTATCGTACTAAATTTCGTACCAGTACGATAACAGGTACGATTCGCTAGGCAGCAATTTCGTACCGTACCAACTACCAATGTCCAAATCAGCTTTATTTGTAAGATCTGGCCACCGCAAGAAACGTCACCAGCATCTTACATCAATGTGATGCAGTTCATGATATCTGGTTTAAAATCCAGGACAGTAAAACATGCGCGTAATTAAGCATATGTCACCCCAGTATTATTGTTCACTTTGTGTATAATATGAGAATGATAGACCGGTGGTGGTAAATGGTGGTAGGATGAGCACAGTTTTCGCGAAAAAATATGGCATTGTGTCGTCACAAGTAATTCTCTCTCGACAAAAGAATGTTCGTTGTGCACCCATGGGTTTCGTGCGGTTTCATTCGAAGGCGTGGTTATAAGAACATTATCATTGTGCATTTTTGCGTCTGGTATTTCTGGTGCAATTTACGTTCTCTTCACATAACTGAAAATGCTAGTTATTTTTTCATACCAGACAGACGTATTCACGACATGCCATTGTCTATATTGTGACTTTTTATTGTGGTTGTTTTTTTTTACAAAATATATGTCTTCTATTTAAGATGAGCATCAGCTAACATTCAACTCAAAACAGCCTAAATATATCTTTATATTCTAATGTTTCTGCTCTGATTATATACTTCTGCATGTCAGAGTACAAACAGAACGTAATAGCAGTGGTTACTGGTTAACTTAATTGCATAGTTGGTCAGGGGGAAAGAGTTTTTAATTTAATTTTCATAAAATTTTCGCGCGCCTGTGTTGCGCAATATTCCCTGATTAATTTTGTATATTTCGTAGCATTTCGCCTTTAAAGTGAAATTTTTTATTCAATTTTACAAAAATTTCAGCGGGATTCCGGCGCTCAGATACACTTTCCGGTCTGGTAATGTTTATTTCACTCTTAAAACATGTATTTTTGTTTCGTTCTCAATAAAAGTTTGCGCGCCTCCAGCACCCTAATTTTTTGTAAATTTGAAAGTCTGTGTTTGCATGTTGGAAAAAATTTGCCCCCCCTCCCAATTTTGTTCTCTATCCGCCCTTGTAGTTGGTATATTCGGGCACCGTGATAACACCGTGATTTTTAGTATTATGAATGCTGCTTATCTTGTCGATTTTAATTAGGCTATCACAACTTGAATCAGTTGCATTTTTATTACCATACCTGCGCCACTTTTGAACATTTTAAAATTGCCCTTTAGTTTAAAAATTCTCTGATAGACACAATTTATATTATCAGCGCCCCGTTATGAAACGGCCTAGATGTTAAATGAAATTATTTTTTCGAATTCATTTGAGAAGAATAAAGTGTAATACGAAGGTACGAAAAAGTGTACGGTACGGTACGGAATAAATACCGAACTTCGTACCGTACCGTACCAAGTACGAAAAATGAAAAATTAATCGTACCGTACTATGGTACCGGAAAATTCAATCGTACCGTACCGAACTTCGTACCGTACCGTACTACCAGCCTTGCCAGTGGCAGACAACGTGTATTTTGAATTCGATTAAGGACTCCGGCTAAATTCTTACCAGGTTTCCAGCCACGCAACGTCTGCATTTTGTCAAGCCGAGTACGAGCTGAGTTATATTGCCAAGATGAGTGGAGTCGTGTCATTGATAAAAGTGACGAATCATCGACTCAAATCTTTCCAACTCTGCGCGAATAAACGAATCAAAAAGTCGTGATTGTCATGCTCTTTATCAATTTTTATATTTTCAAACAGTGAATTGATTCCCAACGAAATTAGTTTCATTTTTACATGAAAAGTTGAGTGAAACATAACTCGACATCTAGGCGTGGGGTAAATAATTGCCCTAACGATTCTGTGCGCAAATTTTTTAATTTTTAAAGAAGTTTGCTCCAAGCAAGGCCGAAAACAATGCCTAAAAGAAACCAGCTTACAGGAACTCAAATGGCAAATAGTTACTACAAAATAGGGTGTCAGGACCTGCACTCTAAGCGGAAAACATCCCATACAGAACTAAACCACCGTGGTAAAGTCCAGTAACTGGCATCCCACTCGGAACAAAAATAAAACAACGGATTTCTTTATACACAGATGCATCATTACAGCCAAGCCATATGAAAGGTAAGCGTTTCGTGGTTCGCCTCTGTTTCTATTTCCATATAGTGAAATATTCATCTGATTTTCAACGACTTGTTTTGATTTCACTGAAGCGATATATATATAATTTTAATGTCCGTCGCAAGTAAAAGTGTGTTTGAATCTCTCGCTATCGAGCAGCACTTTAGTCCTTTTCAATGGCGAATTTGCCTGCTAATTTCTAGTCTGTATGGGCCTTGAATTTATCATATCTGGATTGTTATCTCGGTCTAGCATCTTTCGCCACTTGTTTATAGCCGGACTACCGACTCTTTTCAACAACACTAACCATGTTCGTCTATAAGTGGCCGTTGGTACAGGACCTTGTTCAGGATGATCCACTCTTTCCAACAACACTAACCCTGTTTGTCTATAAGTGGCCGCTGGTACAGGGCCTTGTTCAGGATGATCCACTCTTTCCAACAACACTAACCCTGTTCGTCTATAAGTGGCCGTTGGTATATGACCTTGCTCAGGGTGACCCACTCTCATCAACAACACTAACCCTGTTCGTCTACAAGTGGCCGTTAGCATATGACCTTGCTCAGGATGATCCACTCTTTCCAACAACACTAACCCTGTTCGTCTATAAGTGGCCTTTGGTACATGACCTTGCTCAGGGTGATCCACTCTTTCCAACAATACTAACCCTGTTCGTCTATAAGTGGCCGCTGGTACATGACCTTACTCAGGGTGATGCGCTCTTTCCAGCAACACTAACCCTGTTCGTCTATAAGTGGCCGTTGGTATATGACCTTGTTCGGGATGATCCACTTTTTCCAGCAACACTAACCCTGTTCGTCTATAAGTGGCTGCCGGTACATGACCTTGCTCAGGGTGATCCACTCTTTCCAACAATACTAACCCTGTTCGTCTACAAGTGGCCGTTAGCATATGACCTTGCTCAGGATGATCCACTCTTTCCAACAACACTAACCCTGTTCGTCTATAAGTGGCCGTTAGCATATGACCTTGCTCAGGATGATCCACTCTTTCCAACAACACTAACCCTGTTCGTCTACAAGTGGCCGTTAGCATATGACCTTGCTCAGGATGATCCACTCTTTCCAACAACACTAACCCTGTTCGTCTATAAGTGGCCTTTGGTACATGACCTTGCTCAGGGTGATCCACTCTTTCCAACAATACTAACCCTGTTCGTCTACAAGTGGCCGTTAGCATATGACCTTGCTCAGGATGATCCACTCTTTCCAACAACACTAACCCTGTTCGTCTATAAGTGGCCTTTGGTACATGACCTTGCTCAGGGTGATCCACTCTTTCCAACAATACTAACCCTGTTCGTCTATAAGTGGCCGCTGGTACATGACCTTACTCAGGGTGATGCGCTCTTTCCAGCAACACTAACCCTGTTCGTCTATAAGTGGCCGTTGGTATATGACCTTGTTCGGGATGATCCACTTTTTCCAGCAACACTAACCCTGTTCGTCTATAAGTGGCTGCCGGTACATGACCTTGCTCAGGGTGATCCACTCTTTCCAACAATACTAACCCTGTTCGTCTACAAGTGGCCGTTAGCATATGACCTTGCTCAGGATGATCCACTCTTTCCAACAACACTAACCCTGTTCGTCTATAAGTGGCCTTTGGTACATGACCTTGCTCAGGGTGATCCACTCTTTCCAACAACACTAACCCTGTTCGTCTATTAGTGGCCGTTGTTACATGACCTTACTCAGGGTGATCCGCTCTTTCCAGCAACACTAACCCTGTTCGTCTATAAGTGGCCGTTGTTACATGACCTTACTCAGGGTGATCCACTCTTTCCAACAACACTAAACCTGTTCCTCTCTAAGTGGCCGTTGTTACATGACCTTACTCAGGGTGATCCACTCTTTCCAACAACACTAACCCTGTTCCTCTATAAGTGGCTGTTGTTACATGACCTTACTCAGGGTGATCCGCTCTTTCCAGCAACACTAACCCTGTTCGTCAATAAGTGGCCGTTGGTATATGGCCTTGTTCAGGATGATCCACTCGTTCCAACAACACTAACCCTGTTCGTCTATAAGTGGCCGCCGGTACAGGGCCTTGTTCAGGATGATCCACTCTTTCCAACAACACTAACCCTGTTTGTCTATAAGTGGCCGCCGGTACAGGGCCTTGTTCAGGATGATCCACTCGTTCCAACAACACTAACCCTGTTCGTCTATAAGTGGCCGCCGGTACAGGGCCTTGTTCAGGATGATCCACTCGTTCCAACAACACTAACCCTGTTCGTCTATAAGTGGCCGCCGGTACAGGGCCTTGTTCAGGGTGATCCACTCTTTCCAGCAACACTAACCCTGTTTGTCTATAAGTGGCCGCTGGTACAGGGCCTTGTTCAGGATGATCCACTCTTTCCAACAACACTAACCCTGTTTGTCTATAAGTGGCCGCTGGTACAGGGCCTTGTTCAGGATGATCCTCTTTCCAACAACACTAACCCTGTTCGTCTATAAGTGGCCGTTGGTATATGACCTTGCTCAGGGTGATCCACTCTCATCAACAACACTAACCCTGTTCGTCTATAAGTGGCCGTTGTTACATGACCTTACTCAGGGTGATCCACTCTTTCCAACAACACTAACCCTGTTCCTCTCTAAGTGGCCGTTGTTACATGACCTTACTCAGGGTGATCCACTCTTTCCAACAACACTAACCCTGTTCCTCTCTAAGTGGCCGTTGTTACATGACCTTACTCAGGGTGATCCACTCTTTCCAGCAACACTAACCCTGTTCGTCTATAAGTGGCCGTTGTTACATGACCTTACTCAGGGTGATCCACTCTTTCCAACAACACTAACCCTGTTCCCCTCTAAGTGGCCGTTGTTACATGACCTTACTCAGGGTGATCCACTCTTTCCAACAACACTAACCCTGTTCGTCTATAAGTGGCCGTTGTTACATGACCTTACTCAGGGTGATCCGCTCTTTCCAGCAACACTAACCCTGTTCGTCAATAAGTGGCCGTTGGTATATGGCCTTGTTTAGGATGATCCACTCTTTCCAACAACACTAACCCTGTTCGTCTATAAGTGGCCGTTGGTATATGACCTTGCTCAGGGTGATCCACTCTCATCAACAACACTAACCCTGTTCGTCTACAAGTGGCCGTTGGCATATGACCTTGCCCAGGATGATCCACTCTTTCCAACAACACTAACCCTGTTCGTCTATAAGTGGCCTTTGGTACATGACCTTGCTCAGGGTGATCCACTCTTTCCAACAACACTAACCCTGTTCGTCTATAAGTGGCCGTTGGTATATGACCTTGTTCAGGATGATCCACTTTTTCCAACAACACTAACCCTGTTCGTCTATAAGTGGCCGTTGGTATATGATCTTGTTCAGGATGATCCACTCTTTCCAACAACACTAACCCTGTTCGTCTATAAGTGGCCGTTGGTATATGATCTTGTTCAGGATGATCCACTCTTTCCAACAACACTAACCCTGTTCGTCTATAAGTGGCCTTTGGTACATGACCTTGATCAGGGTGATCCACTCTTTCCAACAACACTAACCCTGTTCGTCTATAAGTGGCCGTTGGTACATGACCTTGATCAGGGTGATCCAGTCTTTCCAGCAACACTAACCCTGTTCGTCTATAAGTGGCCGTTGGTACATGACCTTGATCAGGGTGATCCAGTCTTTCCAGCAACACTAACCCTGTTCGTCTATAAGTTGCCGTTGGTACATGACCTTGATCAGGGTGATCCAGTCTTTCCAGCAACACTAACCCTGTTCGTCTATAAGTGGCCGTTGGTACATGACCTTGATCAGGGTGATCCAGTCTTTCCAGCAACACTAACCCTGTTCGTCTATAAGTTGCCGTTGGTACAGAGACTTGCTGAGGGTGATCCACTCTTTCCAACAACACTAACCCTGTTCGTCTACAAGTGGCCGTTAGCATATGACCTTACTCAGGGTGATCCGCTCTTTCCAGCAACACTAACCCTGTTCGTCTATAAGTGGCCGTTGGTACATGAACTTGCTCAGGATGATCCACTCTTTCCAACAACACTAACCCTGTTCGTCTACAAGTGGCCGTTGTTACATGACCTTACTCAGGGTGATCCACTCTTTCCAACAACACTGACCCTGTTCGTCTATAAGTGGCCGTTGGTACATGACCTTACTCAGGGTGATCCACTCTTTCCAGCAACACTAACCCTGTCCGTCTATAAGTTGATGCTGGTACAGGGCCTCGCTCAGGGTGATTCACTCTTCCCAACAACACTGACCCTGTACGTCTAAAGATGGCTTCGGGTATAGGGCCTTGGGGGGGGTGATTCACTCCACGAAGTGGCTGAAACTCCTTCCACACAATACCTCCTACTCCCTCCCACATGTGCAAAACTTCGCGCCCCAGTTTCAGCCCCATGCCCTAAATCCAGGGACCAAGGGGCAGCCAAAATCAAATATCTGTTGAATTCAGAATCGAATCAGAAGTATTATAATAAATAAACAAAAAAAATTCTGAAAATTGTTAAAACACCAGAATATTCATCAATTTTCTGAAAACGTATACTTTTTTGAATACGTTGATTTCGAGTCTCAAGGGAAAATCGAATAATTAACGATTCATGATTTCTGAATCAAATATTTTGGACAACTCTATCAGTGACGTATTCAGAACCCTAAAAAAAATAAGGCTGGATCTTTAAAATTCTCACAATCAGCCGAAAAAACGCGCCGTAGGTGTGTAGAATTTTTGTGAAAGGGAATTTTAAAGCCTAATGAGCTAATTAAAACGAATTAGTGCTGCAAATTTTTGAGATTTTCTACAATATTTTTGTTTGGCAAAAGGGGACCATGGTTCCGCTTCAAATTACTAGCGCCTAAACTACACGAATATGAAGTAACAATATCGGAACAATTTTATTTACGAAGAATCAAAATAGAGAAATAAAATGAACTATAATTCAATCAACTAATTTTTTTTCCATGAATATAACGACGGCCGCTATTACAAGTCCACTCATCCATCCTCGTTTCATCAACTGAAAATAATGTAAGAATATTAGTGAGAGAGCTGGGTTACAGAATCTGCTATTACATGGCAGTATTGATGGTTTTCCACCGTTCAGTTACTCCAAGGAGATATTTCACCGTTCGGTTACTCCAAGGAGACATTTCTATTGTCTACCAAGCATATCATGGAATATTGGCACTGCCCTTGTGATCTGTTGGTACAGGCTATAGAATAGTCCCAATGTATTTCCTGCATGTCGTAAGAGGCAACTGAAAGGAAACAAAGAAGTGGTGGATGGGTTTATTATCACCCAAAGCAGATACATCTCACTGCACTTCACCATGGTGGTTTAGTTCTGTGTGGGATGTCTTTCATTTAGAGTGCAGTTGCTGGCACTTTATCATCTTCTAGCTCTTTGCCATTCAAGTGGTCGTTAGTCGGTTTCTTTTAGTACTGCTTTCGGTCTTGTTTGGAGCTAACTTTGATAAAAAAAAAATTGCTGCTTCTATTCTATTTGGTCAAATTTGACCAAAATCGATTGAATTATGAAACTTTTTACTCTCAGACATGAAGTGGAATTGAAAATACATTGCATTTATGTCTATATTATTAATTTGTATCTACAAATGTCTTGATTATCATGAATGGAGACAACTTAAAGTTAAAATGACATACTGTATTTGGTACTGATACGATTTGTTCCGATTCGAAAAAATTATCTGAATTTGATTCAAATTCCAAATGATCCGGTTTTGCCCGGCCCTAGTAACAACCAGAGATATATCATACAATTCTGCCAATTCGCTGAATTTTCTTCCAATAAAACCCATTTTGTTAAGGTGTCCCCCGTAGCGAATTAGCTGAAATTTTGCCAGTCTGCTCGAAACCTGGAGGGGGATGGACCAAAATAAAATTTATACGACAAAAAAACTATTGAATTGGTTCGCATAGTGAAGGGGTAGTGAGGTATCTGTCCAGACAATGATGGAACCAGCTGTCCAAAATATTTGATTAGGAATATTCGAATCATAAATTATTTGATTCGATTTCTGCAACAAATCAAAATTAACAAAATGCTAATTTTAATTTTTTTTAAAAATAAGTGTGGATTTTCACGTAAATTATTAAATGATAAAAGAACATTTATGTTTGTTTATTATGAATTCTGATTTGAATATTCGATTCGATTCTGAAACCATAAGATATTCCATTTTGGCCAGCCCAACCTACCGGTACCACTTTTCAGATTCATAGGTCCCTGGTTCAAGTCCCTGTTAGTACAACTCGCTATTCCATGCCCACTAGTCGACCCAGGGTGTCAGGTAATAACTTGGACAGACTCGGCTGAATCCAACAACACAAACCCTGTTCATCTAGTAATGGCTCAAACCTCGTCCAAAGCAGAGGCCACAATACATGTGAAATCGTCTTACCGATGAATAGTGTTACGTTCCAAGTAACAAACAAGATAATACACGTCTGTATTACTTCGCATTATTCGTATCCACAATCCTACGAAATACAAACACAACTAAATAAGCACTCCCTGTTAGATTGCATAGCAAACCATTAGTTTGAGCTGGAAACCATAAACAAACGCATGGCCAGCGTTGTGCTAGCGTAAAACACAAGGTTAAAATAAAACGAACAGAAAAATGCAACCAGCGCTAACGTGTATCGCGCCTTAGTCCACTCAAGAGTGGCCATAAAATTACTCACAGTATAAAATGTGACAGGGGGTCGGCTTCGGATGGCATAATCTGTCCAGACCTCGTTTCTCAGCCACGGATCCCGCAGTCCGAGCTTCCCCAGCCTTTTTTGCGTCGGTTCAAAACTTGTGCCCTCAACTTTCCATTTGCTGAGAAAAAAAGAGTACAGAGTATAGACATGGTTGGTGGGGAAAGCTATAACCATCGGTTTGTAAACTAACCACCATTAGTGATGCGCAGTTCGAAGCCTATTTCTAATGATTTCACCGGCTGAGCTAACCAGGTATTTGTGATGCATCTCTTCGCTACATGTGATTGAGTAAACATGCCATGGGCCTTGCTTTGAGAAGGTTTCAATCACCTGTTCACCGATATTTATTTTCAGTATATCCGCAGTTTACAAAAATTGGCAAATAGCTGCCTCAGAAATGAGGAAACATTCTGTGATTAAACTTTTACTAAAATAAAAGTACATTTCCTCTTGATACTTTAATATCCGATCCACCCGGATTTGTATTATGAACTGCCCATCCCTTGCCTTGAGTTATAACGTATTTCATGCATGGCGTGAGAGGCGACTAGAAGTGGTAGATGATTTCGACATCGTCCAGGGAAGATACCACTTACTGCACTTTATCATAGCGTTTCAGTTTCGTTTGGGATGTTTTCCGTTCAGTTGCTGGTACTATGTCTTTGAATAGCTCTTTTCTATTGAGTTGCTGTTGGTTGGTATCCTCTGATAACTGCTTGCGGCCTTGCTCAGAGTAAATTTCAATAAACAAGAGGATCCAACTGGGGATCAAGTTACCTCCAATGTGGTTTGTATTCCTTCGGTATATCCTTCCAAGCGATACCCATCTTCACCAATCGATGAAGTAACGGCTAAGTTACATATATTTTATGATGTAATAACTAAAATTATAGTACGACGTAAAATTAGACACGAAAATGATAGAATGTGGTACATTTTATTGAAAAAATAAATTGATTATTAGACAGGATAGTAGATTGAGTTATCATGCACGAACCACAGATAGAAGACACCGAAAAGCAAAAAGTGGTATATGGTCTTATTATCGCTCAGGGTAGATATCACTAACTGCACGTTACCATCATGGTTTGGTTCTGTACGGGACGTGTTTTGCCTAGTGCTCGCACTTTATTTTTATAGCACTTAAAGACACCCAAGGTTTGTGTTTTTGGAAATTGTAATTTTGAATTAGTATTTAGTATCCGAAGAGCGAGACATAAAAATAATTCCAGTTTTTTACAACTTCAACCCAGACAGCACAATGCCAGGTACTTTACTACACAGACACCCGAAGAATATGTATAACTTCAGAAGAAAAATTAGGCAAATACATAACATTCATTATATATCTTTTTGCAGTGTCTAGTAGCAACAAAACTGTATAAAAAGCTTAAAATCATAAACACCGCTATGAAATACCAGTAGTGACGGTTTCAAAGTTTTTCCGTTCATTTGAAGAAAATGACATGAACATTCCGGACACCCGAGTAACAATAAAATGTTAAGGCCGCACTACACGTTTGCGTAGGTTGCATTTTTTCTTGGTTTGTTTTATTTTACCATTCTGTT
The DNA here is from genome assembly GCA_963675895.2 of Styela plicata. Taxonomy (NCBI): domain Eukaryota; kingdom Metazoa; phylum Chordata; class Ascidiacea; order Stolidobranchia; family Styelidae; genus Styela; species Styela plicata. The sequence continues at coordinate 19,883,582 of OZ023146.1, read as the reverse complement.
TTACGCAAGCGCAATGCTTTACATGCAGTTCCTTACGTTACGTTCCAATGAAACGGAATGGTTTGCTATGAAAGCTAACGCAGAGTGCTTGTTTCTTTTTTTGCGTCTGTGCTTGGTACGCACGTGAACACGATTAACGTAAAGCAGTGCAGGCGTGCATTGCCGTTTTTATTTTGTTACTCGAAACGTAATGCAACGCATCGGTGAGACAACTTCATGTGTATTGTGGCCTTAACATTGCTTTGACATTGCTGAAATCACAGTAATTACAACCCATGGCTAGGGCTGGCGATAATCAAATATCTATAGGATTCATAATAGTAAGCAAACTAAGACATTTTCTCAGAAAACGATTAAAGACACTAAAATTGACATCTACTTTACAGAAGTTTATACTTTTTTAAATTCGTTGATTACGAATCACTGAGAAAATCGAATCGAATAATTTATGATTCACAGTCCCAAGACTTTGGACAGCCCCACCCGATCAAGCAATTTATTTTGTCAAATGTAAATCCCAAACGGTTCACGCCCGAGAGGGTGCAATCCATCAGTGACTCACACTTGACATATTGTGCATCGACAAAAATTTTTCTGACTGTGGTGGGGGGCTGCTCATGTTCATTACAATTATGACTCACAGCAACCTACCAGAATGTCAGCTACTCAGAACCTCAAAGAATTTTGGTTTCTTCATAAGAAAATTTAGCAAATGGACATGCATGTTGTGATAATTATGCTATAGAAATAAAATGTCTTCTTCGAGCGCCTGGCAGCTACCAAAACTGTAAAGGTTTTTACAATCATCAATATCGCTTGCTATGTGATACCAATGTTGATGATTTTGAGATTTTGAAGAACATATGCAGAAAACGACAACCATTTCAGACAAAAAAAATTCTGACACATTGCACCCCACTATAGTGGTTCAGTTCTGTATGTAATGTTTTCAACTCTGGGTGCAATTCCTGGTATTCCATTCACATAGGAGTAGGCTGACCTGTTTCCTACCAGATGCCACTTCCAATCTTGCTCGGGGAAAATACAAGTAAAAATTCATTGTTGACAGTGTAGAATGCAGTTTTTTGTCATGGTATTCATGGTCAAGTTGGCAGGATGCCAACTAATCAGGCACCCGAAGAAAAAGGTTGAAATCGAGAGGTAATTCAGTAAATGGCTAATATGTTATGATAAATCTCTTCCTAGAAGATTAAGATGTTTCTTTTTGAGGGCCTGGTAGCAACCAAACTGTTCAAAAGGTTGAATTTTCATAGCAGTATTGATGGTTTTGAAACTTTTTTGTCCATCTGAAGAAAATGACATTAAAATTCTACCAGATATCCGAAGTAAAGTAGGACCCTGCCGCAACAACAGAACAACTTCGGGTGACTGAGCAACAGATTTGAAATTTTGTGATTTGAAATTTGATGATTTGAACTGATAAAGGCTGTTCAAACGATTGAAGTACATATCTTCGATCTACAAATCATCAAATTTTTCTAGATATTCGGGTTAAAATATTGAAAAATATGCATATATTACAGAAAAATGAGTGTGGATTTGAAGCAATTTATTGATATTGATATTTGTTTATGGAATTCTGATATTGGAATAATAGTCCTTGTGAGAGTACAAATCCAGACATGCGTAAAATGAAATGAATGTTTGCAAATGATATTTGATTCAGTAAAAAATTTTCGATTTTAGATACATTACAGATATTGTGCAAACCATTCTGTTTTATTCAGTATTATTTTTTCTCGATGCATTTGAAATTGCAATTGTAAAATATTCAGTTTTGACCATCCCCGCATATCCCGCATTTGACCATCCCCGCATATTGTCATCATGTATTCAATTTAGTAGCTCTAAGCTATTAGGTGGTCGTTAGTTGTTGGTTCTTTTTTAGCACTGCTTCCGGCCTTGCTCAGAGTGAATTTCGATAAAAAAAAATAATTAGAGAATAACAACATTAATTTGGTGCAAGCGCAAGTTTATAGATAATTCATGTAAACGTGACACTCCATTTCGTATCTGACCACTTGTTCACTACTTTAATCGTATCCCCCGTCTCGAGTGAGACGTAGTACAAACTCTCACTGTCTTTCGACATCGACACGATATGATCTGAGTTGTGCTGGCTGACATACTGCAGTCTCTGTTCTTTGATTGGGAATTTTGTCAGACGAAAAATCATCATTTTTAAAGCCCCAATAGTCATTGATTGTGGAAGTTTTTTCTTTAACGGTTTTATTTCCGGGTTTTCAGGGAATGCGATAATTACATCAAGAAGATTGCTTTTCAGTGCCGTCGACTTGACAAAAAACTCTGCATCGTCACGCGCACCGTGTTCTTTTACTAAATCCATGTACCTTGGATGATCACGAATGAATTCTGCTGATGGATTATTCTTTTCTGGGTTCTGGTGCCCTCCACTTTCTCTCCAATATCTTCCAACCTTTTTTAGGTAATCCAATTCCGCGCCCTGTCGTTCTACCGTGTCCACGACACTGCGGTTCAGCATTTTCAACCGAGCAATTTTTGCAACGATAACTTCTCGCATTGTGTCGGCGGTATCCTCAAGCAAAACCGGGTTTCCTCGGAACATCATTGAGTCCAAACTTTTCAAGTTATTTAACTGGTTGAAAACGTCAGTTTTATTGAAGTTGTTGTTGGAAAGTACAATTTGTTTCAACCCTGTGAAATCTTTTTCCGTCAACTGCGCTTCTGACAAACCGCAGCCGCTTAAAATCAACTTTTCCAAAGATGACAAACCTGAAAGGTTGAGAATATTCTCCCATTGATTTATTGAATTTCCAGAAAGACTCAGAACTCTCAGTTGAGCAAATAACCCTTCATCTGGCTTCGATATTTCCCCAATTCTATTTTTATCCAAATATAATTCGACAATATCAGGCCACATTGGTAGACATGACATAATGTCTGACCACTCAAGAGCACAATTGTTCAAAATGATAGTACGTAGTGACCGAAAACTGTCAGTAAACATGTTAGGTTCTTGCGGAATCTGCATAATATTTCCACTCAAATTTAATTGACGCAAATTTCTAAGCTGGGCAGAAATTCTTGCGATACTATCCCATTCGTGAAAAAGGTTTTTCGATAAATCCAAGTCCTGAATTTTAGGGGCCTGGTTGAATAGAAAATTTTCATCTCCAGGATGTGAAATATTTTCCAATCTTAACCCAACCATGGTCAGGTTTTTCAAGTCTTTGAATACATTTTGCACTTTTTCCATGCCAACGACTTCAACAATAGTTTTCTGTGATGTTTCTGGGTCTTCAAAGTAAAGTTCCTCCCCGGGCACAGTCCCATCTTTGCAGTTATAACTCGCATATCTCTCCACAAGTGCTTGAGATAACGAAATCCCAGTCGATAGCTTGTGAGGCCTCACAAAGGATCCCCCAGTATCCGAAACGCAGTTAAAAATAAACCACGCCATCTTTCGTCCCACTGTGCTTTCCCCTAGCCTGATCATCCCACTCTAATCTACGCCTACCCAATCGCCCTTTGTTGGTGGTACAGGCCCTACGTAACGTACAGTCCCAAAATACTCCCCAACTGAAATCCGCTGTCCCACATAAACAACCCCTTCGGCTCCCATTGTCCAGCGCAATCTCGACGGCGCCCTGGCATCCAACAGATCGGGAATCTTTGGCGACCCCTGGGTTATTAAAGAGGTCATAGGTCAAACTTTGTTTTCCGCACATAGAATATTATTTAAGTTTCTGAATCAGAAATATAAAACATAATAATATTTTTAAATATATATATATATATATATATATCCCATCATTTTGTGCTGCGAATAAGGAAAACGCGCAACCCAATATCAATTGAGAATTTAATCAGAAATTTCTTTAAAATGTTTGCGATAAAATAATTAAAAAATCCAAACTGTAATGCATGTGTTAAAACAATTTGAAAATAGCAACATAACTATCCCCCATTCGCTGCAAAACATTTTAATACTTCATTAACGAAATTAACAAACATGGAAGAGGCGTTCTAAATTGGTAAACACTTTCTTTGTTGTCAGGACGTGGGTAGCGAACCGTGACCAAGTAGCGGATCGTATTCAATTGCTTGTATTTTTTCAACACCCTGTCAAATATGGGCCACTGATGGATCGCGCTGTCCATCATTGACTCGTACAAAAAAACTTTACTCTTCCAATCGTATTTAACACCATATAATTTGACAGGATCCACGTCACACAAATAAAACTTCAATATTTTGAAGCCACAGGCCAAGCGGTTATGGCATGAATTACGTGATTAATATGCCTTTCATCACCTTAGCCTGGAATCAATTAACCTCAGGCCATGATATTTGTAATTATCAATTGCTAAATGTTGAACACCTTTTATGTCCTGTGCATTTTGCACGAATATGTCGATTAATTCCATGGTATTTGTCTAACGTATAAGTGATTTATCAAATACAAAATAAATTTGAGCATTTGCATGTTTTTGCTCGGTAAATACCATTTGAAGGCTGTTACTCCACTCCCCGGTACAACCAGACAATTCGATTCGGTGATTCGAATCGATTCGGAGAACGATTTATTCGAATCAATCGCTGACCAAAATCGATTATATTTCGTGGTTAAAATATGAAAATCGTTGCTCTTAGTTTGAATTGAAAATATACTATCAACTATGACTTTCTTCATGTTCACGATGGAGACATGGTATAATAGTAAAAATTGGATACTTGTTATTTACATAGAATTAGTGATTCGATCCAATTCCAGTTTTGCTCCGCCCTACTCCCCAGTTAATATTAAAAAAATGACGAAGCATGCTCTGACATTCTCGGCGCTCAAGCTTTGGATGATAAATTTCAATTTCCTGTAAAATGTCCCCAAGATTTTCTCGCCACTGCATCTGCACGTAACAAAGCAAATCATATACTCCTAAATATTATAGCAATGGCAATGGCAAAAATAAATGCGCCGGAGGCGACAATAAATGGACTGTTACCCGCAAAAAGCACCTAATCAAAAAGATACAAGTCTTGCAAAACGAGGAGAGAAAAGTTTTGTTAATGTTTATTCAAAATTACAATAAAATATGTCATATTTTATCGCAATCATATTTTATAGGTATTTTATTTTTTTTTTTCAATTTAACAGTTTCCCGTCAGAAAAGTGCAAATTTTCTTTGAAAATAGATGGAACTTTTTGAAATAAATTTTTGTGCCCGGACGCTTAAAATCCCAGACCTCTGTTTACAACTATATATACCCAGCTATAATCTCACATCTGGCCTGATAGAATGAGTCACTGATAGATAGCGCCGCCGAGGCGCGGTCTATCTGTGTCCCAAACGTAACAACATAAAGTTCCTGATTAGACTACGCACAGCAAGCCTTAACATAGCGTTAGGCTTGTAGTAAAACAAAGCACTGTCACGACACTACTACATTGTATATGATGATTCAGACGCGTTCACTTCCGACCGTTCAGATATGACGTCACGCCTGCTTATCTTTTTAACGCGAGTGGAAAGTAGGGCATTCTTACAATCGCAATGTAAAGAGAGAGAACGGAATTGAAAACCATTTGCAATCACCCTTGGGCCAAACATGGTCCTAAGGAGGAAAAAGTAATACTAATATGGCCCAAATTTGATGCGAACGTACAATTCGCCAACTTATTCCACGAATGCGGACATATAATTATCATTGGTCATAACATTTGCGATAGACAACAGTTCCCAAATCATAAGTAATATGTTTAGCCAAGCTTGAGCCATGAATGAACAACCTATTTGATAACAGACCATGCTTGGCAAAGTGGTAACTCGATCTACTAATCCACCCTTCTATTTCCTATATTATTAAAAGTATTCCAGATGTATTTAAGTACAAACAGCGTGCTTGGTAGTAGGGCCTGGTAAAACCAAATCATTTAGAATTCGAATCTGATCCGGATAATGTTTCCGAACCGGATGGAATCACAATCCGAAATCGACAATCAAAATTTTCATATTTTATATTATAAAAATTCAAAATCTTCCTAAACTTAACAAGCTTTTCTTCTTGTGAGTGATTCCGATTGATACGAATAATTTATGCTTCGAATCGATTCGAATCACCAAATTAAATTACCCAGCTCTACTTGTTAGGTGTGGGGCACTGGTGGATCGCGTCACCGAGGCGCGGTCCATCTGTGGCCAAAACACCACAAATTATAATATTGATGGCTCGTACTTGACGCACAAGAGAAGTTTCATAGAAGTAGTACTTAGATAAAAGAGTTACTACGAGTTCTTGTTTTATTTTATTCGGATTAAACGCGGGCTAACACATGAAGTACAGCTTAAATTTTTTAAACAATTTATCGTTGAAAAACGAACAATTTCAATGTATGCACTGCTCGTTATCATACATGTGCCAGGGATGAACTGTATTTAAAGGGTACGAATTATCAGTGGATCATAGTTGGTACAATCGGTTTCGACAGAATTCTCCTCCCGTGACAAGTAGTCATTGAATGGAGATGAATTACCGCGTCTTGAGTGTCAAATTGTAAAGTCGTCATTTGAATGATCTAATTGAAAGCGTAGAATGTCGGATCAATCACGGATAGGGCTGGGCAAAACCGAATCATTTGGAATCCAAATCTGGTTAGGATAATTTTTTCCAATCGGAGCGAATCGTTGATTTCATAAAAATAAAAAATATCTCATTTTTTCTATTATAATCTCCATAATGTTGATTACGGAATATACAGTTACAAACATTACCACATACTGACTCAACAGCGATGTATTTCCATTTTAACGACAAAATACAACCGATTGTGGCCAAATTTGACTAAAATCGATTGCATTTTGTCGTTAAAAACGCACTTCATTTAGCATGTTTTTGTTCCTGTGACCGATTCACAATTGATTCAAATAAAATATATTTCGAATCGTTTCAAATTACCAAATCGAATTGGCCAGCCCTAATCATGGAGGATGGATATGTATGTATGTATGTATATATTCTGCCTTTTGCCATAAAAATAGTGGAAAATACACATTCTTTAATAAAATGTCAGGGGGTTTGCACAAACATTTTGTTATTTATTTTTTCATCGAACTTCACTCAATAGCAAGCAGCTACTAAAAGATGTAGTGCCAGCAACCAAGGCTGGTAGTACGGTACGGTACGAAGTTCGGTATTTATTTCGTACCGTACCGTACTATTTTTCGCACCTACGCATCACACCATATTCTTCTCAGGTTAATTCAAAAAATAATTTCATTTAACATCTATGCTGTTTCATAACGGGGCGCTGATAATATGAATTGTTTCTATCAAAGAATTTTTAACTAAAGGGCAATTTTAAAATTATTAAAAGCGCCCCCGACCAACTATGCAACTAAGCTCACCAGTAACCACCGCTATTACGTTTTGTTTGTAATCTGACACGCAGAAGTATATTATCAGAGCAGAAACATCAGAATATAAAGATATATTTAGGCTGTTTTGAGTTGAGTGTCAGATGATGCTCATCTTAAGTAGAAGATATATTTTGTAAAACAAAAAAGCCAAGTCCCGATATAGACAACGAGGCATGTCGGGAATACGTCTGACTTCGAATGAGACCGCAGAAACCCATGTGTGGTACACAACGAACATTCTTTTGTGGAGAAAGAATTTCTTGTGACGACACAATGCTGCTAATATGCTAAATATTGCTTCATGCCAGATTTTTTTGCGAAAACTAAGCTCATCCTACCACTATTTATCACCACCGGTCTACCATTCTCATATTATGCGCAATGTGAACTGTGATATTGGGGTGACATATGCTTGCTGGATTTTAAACCAGATAGCATAAAACTGCATCACTTTAATGTAAGATATTGGTGACGTTTCTTGCGGTGGCCAGATCTTACAAATAAAGCTGATTTGGACATTGGTAGTTGGTACGGTACGAAATTGCTGCCCAGCGAATCGTACTGTTACGAAATTTAGTACGATAAATGAAAAATATTAATCGAACCTAATTTCGTACTGGTACGAAGTTCGGTACGATGTACGAAAAATAATATCGTACGGTACGGTACTGAAAATTTTCGAAGGGTACGGTACGAATTTCGGTACGAAATTATTTTGCTGGTTCGAAGTACGATAAAAATTTCGTACCGTACCGTCACCCTTGACTGCCACCCTCGCCAGCAACAGCTTTCTAAGCGGAAAACATCCCAAACGGAACTGAACCGGTATTTTAAAGGGCATGGACTGGGCGATGTTAAAATCATTTACCACGGTAGGACTATTTTAAAGACCTCCAGGACCGACCCGAGTCCTATAATCAAGTAAAATAGATAATAACTCTTGTCTACAACCAACAATCGCGTCGACGCGGTCCGTCTGTGGCTCATGCTTGACACAAAATATAATTTTCTTATTCGAACGTCAATGCTTCGTAGAGTTCCTTATACTTCAACCTGCAGTTTCCCATGAAACGACCTTGGACAGAACGATAGATCAGAAATTGATTCCAGGTCGAAAATATATTTCGAAAACTGAGGCAATTTTATATCGCTAGATGAACGCGTGGAAAAACTTTCGAATTACCGCGACAGAGAAGAGACTTGAACGTCCGTTTTTCTTCAACACCCGCGTGATACGTAGCTATCCCCAAACTCTCTCCTTCCGCTTGAATATTCCTGAGCTAACAACTTGTACCTGACCTGTCTATTCCCAACCACCTCCCTCTGGCTGGCCTGCCTTTACCCCCAACCCACTTTCCTCCGCCTGACCTGCCTATGACCAGCCCACATCCCTTTGCCTGTCCTGCCTTTCCCCAGCCCACTTCCCTCTGTCTGACCTAACTTGACCTACCTATTCCCAACCCAGCTCCCTCAACCTCGCCTACCCCTTATCCCCATACCTGACCTGCCAAACCCCAGCTCATTTCCCCCACCTTACCTGCAAATCCTCGGTCCACCCCCATCTACCTCTACCTGATCCTTGTATCACTATCATATCTAATTGACCTCTCCATGGACTTTCCCCGAAAATTCCGGCAACTCCGGGGATTTATATACGACGCATTTATGCCAAGATAACTTTTAGAACCTGTTTGGCAGAACTTCGCTTTTGTCTCTCTTTCTTTATCTCACTCGTTTGTTTGTATTTATGAAAAAACAACAAAGAAAAACGATTTTTCCCAGCAAGGCCGACAATTAGTGAGAATTCTTTTTTGCGGGAATATTCCTTCAGAAAACAGAACCCTAACCACAAACATAGACATTTTTCACTCACGAGTCGCAACACAAGGGGGTGACTAGATCGACACTATTATGCATTGCCGGGAATTATCGTTTTCGCGAATATTAATTCAGTAAATTGAAATCATTACCACCGACACACTGGGTTACCAGAGTGCAGCTGCTAGCACTTTTATTTTGTTGTTGCTGCCCCTGGTACGTTGTTAAGTGAACTTTTGAATCCAATCGGTGTCGCTGCTGAGTTAGGAAATCTTGTAATTTTAAACCCGGAATCAACTCCAAATTAAACTTGATAGCATTTTGTCGTTAAAAATGAAAATTTTAGTTTTTAGCAAGTTTTTGTTCCTATGAACGATTCATGATTGATTCGAATAAATTGTGCTTCAATCTTCTGAATCTTTGGGTCAGTTGTGTCTAGTATGAGCCACAGATGGACTCTGGGCAAAGACGTGTTGCTTTAAAGCATAACTGGAACTGAATTTCTCGCAATATTAATTGGGTAATCGTGGCAACGTTAATTCTCAAATATTGTCTTTGGAATTCCCTTCTTTCTTACTGCTTTCCTGATCGTGTTGATCTTCGTGGCTCAATGGACATCTATCAGGGTTGTGAATTCCTTAGTTCCTATTTCTACATATCATGTATCTCTTTGCATTTTTGCACTTTGATGGTTTCAGGAGACTTTCCGAGTACGGTATGTCTCCTGTGGCCTTGAACTTTGAGCGTTAATTTTAGTATTGCGTTTTGTTTCGACAAATCGAATTCAAAGTTGATTGTGGGTTTTAAATTGTAAGTTTATCGATAACAGTGACACCGACTGGATTCGAAATGGATGCCCACTTAACAACATGGCATGCGAGACCATTACAAAAAGTAGTACCAGCAACTGCACTCTATGTGGGTAAAATGTCAAAGACGATATTACCACCATATTAAGGTGCAGTGTGTGATATCTTCCCTGGCAATAGTACCACTATCCACCAATTTCGTTTCATCCAAGTCGTTTCTTTCGACAAGCAGTTGGGATAATTTTAAAGCTCTCACCTTCAAGGCCAACGAAGCGCGATCCATTCACGACACAAGCCTGATAAAATTACAGTTTTTGTTTGAATGAATATTTTCACCAAACAAGAGAACATCCGACAGAAATGCAAAAATCGACTTTAGAGAAGCAACATCTCTCTGTGCCACCGACTCAATTATACAGTTATTTTATGGTCAGAATTTCAGTTGTCGGATTGAGTGTTCCCGAAAACGGTAATTCACGCAAAGGCACCTAGTACATTGAAGGCCACCGAGGCTGATAATTGCAATCCTAGCTGACAACTTCTCTTTCGTAGCTCGATGTCCGAAAACCCACTTGTGGTAACGTATCTAATTTAATAAATATATGTTCCCTGAAAGGTCAATTCTCGTTAATTTTTTGCTTTGGGACTGGGAATGGGCGGGGCAGGTTGTAGGAAGTGTGTTGGCACGTCAGGTAAATGGGTGTGTAGTTTGGGCATTAGCAGGTCAGGTAGAGGGATGTGGGTCGGGGATTGGCAGGTTAAATAGAGGGGGGTGGATAGGGGAAAGGCAGATCAGGTAGACGGAGGTGGGTTGGGGATAGGTAGCTTAGATGGGCGTGGCTTAGATGGACGGGGGTTGGGGATTGGCAGGTTAGGTAGATGGAGGTGGGCTGTAGATAGGTAGGTCAGAGTCAAATTTGACCAAAATCTACTGCGTTTTGTCGTTAAAAATGAAAACTTTAGTCTATTTTGTAAGTATTTGTTGCATTGAACGATCCACGATTGATTCGAATTGTCCAGCCCTACGACTACACGACCAAAATAATATTTTTCTAATTAAAATATCACATTTGTGATTCAAAATGCCGAACTTTCCTTGTGTGACGAATCACAATACCACGCACACTTTAGTTTAATCAAACACTTCATTGAGTCGGTTTCACTCAAATCCGCGTCTTTTGAAATTTTGAATTTCGGTCGGTTTGAGTCGAGTATGAGCCGCGGATGGGTGGTGGGCGCTTTATGTGTCTTATAGTTTTACTACTCTTGACTACAATGCCGTCCACCTGTGGCCCTTGTTCGCCTCTAAACTACCCAAAGTAACGTCTTTAAAGTCTATACATATGCAAACAAATCATAGCAATTAATATAGTGGAAGAGAGATTTTATCCAGGCGTCAATGAGAGGTTGGAGATATTAATTTATAGAAAAAGGAAGTAGATGTGTTGGCGGGGACGTTACTAATAATTTGTAATTTTATCAAACAAAACGCCGGAAAATGTGTAACGCGGGGATGGAGAGTAGATTTTCTTTTCATATTTCCGTAAAAATTAAGATAAATTTGAGAAACGTCAAGGTTACTCAAGGCCTTCCGCCTGCACCCGTTTCAAAGCTAAACGATCACTAGAATATTTCTTTTTCTGCTAAAATGTTCTGTCTATCCATGTTGGTACATTGAAAAAAAAATTGCCAACTATTCAAGGTCAAGTGCGGGAATTCTCAATTTGTTAATTGCTAAAGTATTGTTACTTTTTCCGTCGACAATGAAATCATATATTTGTTCAAAAATATTGGGCCTTCGGCGCACACTATGCCGCCACAATTTCAAGACCAAAAACATTCCTTCCCACTGAACATTACTGAATCCGTTACTGGTAACGGATCATGTATGGCGCATACTTGACAATACCATTTGGCCACTTTCCGAGCAAAAATTTCCTTTTATTAAGCATGTGCCATATATGGAGAGCGTCCGGCAGCAGGCCCAGCCCATGCGTGGCACATACTTTATAAAATATCTGAGTAAGTTACCTAGCAATCAGAAATTTTATTTTGTCAAGCATGAGCCACAGATGGATCGCGTCTCCTTGACGCGATCCATTAGTGGCACATGCTTGACAAAAGATGTTTCGACGGAATTGTATTTGATTGTAGAACAAACCGCCCAGAACTCCCACTTGTGCTTAAATCAACACTTAACAATGTTTTCGTTAAAATTCACATCTTTTGAAAAGTGATTGTGTTTTTGTTGGTTCAATACGGCGTGTGTGGTGACTGTGAAACGGGGTCAACTGATCATTCTACCGGATTCTATCAACTACCGGATCATCATTGAATAGTGCTGGGAATAACCGAATCAACTGATATTCGAATTTGATTCGGATATTTTGTTTGAATCGGATCGAATCACCTATTCGGATATTTCAATAGAACACGCCTCACGATAGCAATTTACCTCCATTATAAAAATCAACAAATCCACAACTTTTGATTTACTATATTTTAAGCCATGCAGGTACGGGGTTCAGGATAATGCCTAGAGCAGTTCCTGCGTGTCTTAAAAGGCGACTAAAAGGAGGCAAAAGAGTGGCAGATGGTCTTACCATCGACCCGGGCAAATACCACTCACTGCACTTTACCACGGCGGTTCAGTTTAGTTTGTGATATTTTTCGTATGGAGTACAGTTGCTGGTACTACATCTTTCAGTAGCTCTTTGCTATTCAGCGGTAGTTAGTGGGCTCCTATTATGCCTGCTTCCGGCCTTGCTCAGAGTGAAATTCAATAAAAAACTACAGATTCGCTAGTAATGATAAAAAAATGCGCGATCCATCGGTGCCCATGTCTCATCAATGTCCTCCCGACTTGTAACATTGACAAGAATGGATCCTAGTTGAATCACGTCTCATCGTGATTTATCTCTGGAATATAATTAAAGATGAAATATCTTACTGCGCATGAAGATAAGTGGTGGATAAAGTCACCACCACTCAGAGCAGATACCACGCTTGCTCTACTTTACTTTTGTATGGAATGTACCCGCTAAATTGATGCAGTTGTTAAGTTTAAATCTAAGTTTTAAATTAACCTATTTTAGCGTTCGTTAATTGATCCAATTTTGAGAGCTTCTTTTGACCTTTCGTACTGTGAATTTACGATGAAAAAGTGAAACTTGATCTAATTTGTTTTGACTTTTAGTACAGAATATAATAACAAGTAAATGAGGAATTTTCATATTTCCCGCGTTAGTGTGAACGCTTATCCGCATGAATTATCTTAGAATATGATTGTGAGTCATAAAATATTAAGTTTCTTGGGACGGGCCTTGCAAAGAGGTAACTTATCAGCTGATTATCATGGACTTGATCAAAATATTACTTACGTTTATGTCGACTACAGGCGTCTCATGTTGCATCATTAATAACAAGCGTAGGCCGCATGGATGAGTCATCGAAAAATTCCTTTGTCAAGCATCAGCCATTGATGGACCACGCTCTGGAGTCGTGATCCATCAGTGACTCATGCGTGACGAATCATGTTTGTGCGATTTTTTGACTGAGTCATCGAAATGCAATGATATAAAGATTACATTTTTTCAAATTTTTTATTTGCGTGATTTTGTTTTTTGATGGGTCAGCAAAATGTAACCATAAAAAGATTATATTTTTCCAATTTTTTTTATTTGCGGGAATCTTTTTGTTGACTGTCAATCAAGTCAACTATACGCGGGTTTTAGTCTCATTTGACCCAACGAGGTGGGATCTGTTTGTGGAACAAGCTTGATAAAAAAGAAGAGTTCCGATCGAACAAGCAAATTCTGTGTTTTTCCTGCCATTTTGGCCTTAAAATCCAATATTTTTGCTAAATTCTTTGAATTATACAAGCGTCTCCACACGCGCAGATATTTCTTGGTAGTAATATATCGTTTAAAACGTAGATAAAAAGTTTTTGCTCTTTGAAAAATTATTTTCTGGATCTGCCACAGGTGACGATAAATGCCCCATGATTCACTAACAGATGCCGATTTTAGATAAAATGTAGGGATAAATGTTGGAATTTTATCGCGTTTGATCTGAATTTTACAGCGCTGTATGATTAATCTATATGGTTGGGGGCAAAACCTGGGGCTGGGCAAAACCGAATCATTTGAAATTCGAATCTGATTTGAATAACTTTTTCGAATCGGATCGAATCAATAATATCGTGTAAATGACAAATATCCCATTTTGACTATTACAACTTGTTTCCATAGTAAAAATCAAGAAATTTATAGTTTATAATGTATTTTCAATTCACACTACATGTCCAAAAGAAAACAATTTTCATATTTTTAAGCCAAAACTTTAATCGATTTTAGTCAAAATCGATCGCA
>OZ023146.1:19634876-19867336 GCA_963675895.2 Styela plicata | reverse complement strand
GATCCAATGTGTTTTGGTAGCGATGATTGTGACATAATGCATTCCTGCTCAATCGCGAAAAATCTGTCGTGGGCAGTTTCTTTTACGATGTCTCTGACGGGAGCTTTCACGAAATGCAATGATTTCCTGATTACCCTGTCCAGTTTTTTAATTTTACAATTTTTTGACCATTTGTCATCATTTATAGCGTGAAAATAAAAAGTAGTTTTCCTAATTTTTTGTTCATTTGTCACCATTTATGACGTGAAATTGAACTCACCCCCTTACCAAACATTGGAATAAAAATGTTTTGTTATCCAACAATATAAGCTAATTGCTCTTCAAGAACGTACTAAATCCGGCAAACCGGTATTAAAAAAAAGAGAATGAGACTCTCTACACCGCTATATGTTTTGGAATTTTGTTCTGGTTTCTCCATCTTTCTCCGCATTTCAGTTTTGTTATCTTCCAAGTGGGCGGTCGTTCCCGCGATTTGTAGTGTTTTTTTTACGAGATTGTTCAGTGTCGCAATTTTATTCTGATGTTTCAACGTCTCGGTGTTTAAAAGAAAACGGGACTGAAAGAAGAAATATGGCGGGTGTTCATGGCATAGCGGAATCACCGCCAGGATTTATCGAAGAAATAAAATTTGATGAAATGGAACTTGGACATGTGAGTGATTAAATTACAATCCTTTTCTAGCCGTCCCAGCCAAGTCAACTTTATGGAGTTAACTTTATGAGTTTAAAAGTAAAATAGGTCTTATATGATATCAGCACTAATATTTTTCCCTATTCAGTGTTCAAGAGTTACCGTAGCTTATTTTGATATTGGGTGCCCGGTTAGCTCAATAGGTAACGTAAAGCGTTGGGAATACGCTTCGAGCTACGCATATCTGATCGTCATGATGCAGGTTCAAATCCTGTGAGGGATGATGATTATATGCGAGAGGTCTGCTGGATGGCTCACCGGAGCACGATTTTTCACTAAAGCTCTGCTTATGCTGTATGGCTTCCTCCACCCAACCAGGTTCATGCACAAGAAAAAAGAGAAATATGATAATCCAAAAACCTTTACCCACCAACTGGTATCTGAACGAGAGGTCGTGATTCGCCATATGGTTAAACTGTATTCTTGGCTTTCCTCTCCCGTAGGATAAAAAGGATATTCCTATCCCCCCACCCTATATGTGCTTGTGGAGCGGATAAACCCTTTCGGGCGTATTTTTATAAAATAAAATACAAAAATAACCAATTATTTTGCTGAGTCGTTGCCCATTTCTATCGCCACATTAAAGAATATTAATTTTTTATTTTAGTCAATTGGAAAAGGAGCATTCGGAGTCGTTTATGAAGCAGTTTACCGAAATAATCCAGTCGCTGTGAAAATGATCGAATCTGAAAACGAACGAAGAGCTTTTATAACAGAACTACGACAACTTTCACGGTTCGTTACAAAGTGTTATTTCGTGATAAGTTTATTTTGTTATCGAACTATGTTTCAAATCTGAATGGCTTGGCAAATTTATCCCACAATTTGTATTTGTTGTTCACAACAAATTATGGTTCTCATGAAGTTTAGTACCATATATCCGATTATCATGAAAATTTCCCATGTTGCAAGCGACTCATCCTAACCCGGGAGACAATGCTCTATGCTTGCAGCATCGGCACCCCCTAGTTAGGGTGAGAATATTCTGCCAGTTTTTATTTTGATACCATTCGGGAATATTATACTAAACTTCACTGGACCTCAAATTTTCACCCAAGTCATGTGTCAGATAGTCACGTGTATATTTTTTGTAAGTGGAATTCTGCAAAGCCTAAAGCAGTGCTTAAAGGAAACAAACTAACGACCACTCAAGTGGCAGAGAGCTACTACAAGGTAGTTCAGTAGTAGTAGTACCAGCAACTGCACTTTTGTGGGCGCGATGGCCTAGTGGTTAGCATGTTGGTATTATAAGTTATAGATTAAATATCTCAGGTTTGACTCCCGGCACATCCAGCTCGTTAATTCATGCCCACCACTTGACCCAGAGTGTAATAACTTGTGTAGTTTTAGGCGAACAAGAAAGATCATATTTTTCAAACAACGTCTATAGTGCCAACTAGTACAGGGCCTTGGTCAGGGTGATTCACTCTTAAGAAGTGGCTTTAAAAAAGTGGAAAACAACAACAGAGAGGAATGATTTTCTATAATTAAAATGCAGTGGGTAGTTCTGCCCTGGGCAATTTTAAAATCTTCCAATTTTTGTTTCCTTTTATTGGCCTATTGTGTAGGGAAATATGTTTGGAATTCTGCAATCCGTACCTTCATGGCAATGGCACATAAAAATGAAACTTTCCAGGAAAAATTAGGCGAAACTGAATTTTCTTGTGTTATCTGTTGAACGGGTAGAATGGTTGCTTCTCAGACATCCGAAGAAAATGAGTTCCATAGGAAGGAAATTTAGCAACACATGAGCACCTCACAGATAGGGCAATTTGATTCGACGATTCGAATCGATTTGAAGCACATTTTATTTGAATCATTTGTAAATCGTTCACAGAAAAAAAAACTTACTAAATGAACCAGAATTTTGATTTCTAACGACAAATAAAACCTATTTTGGTCAGATTTCACCAAAATCGATTATAATTTGTCTTTAAAATACTAAAATTGTTGCTCCTGGTGTGAATTGAAAGTTCACTAAAAACTATGAATTTCTTGATTTTCACAATGGAGACATGTTGTAATAGTACAAATAAGATATTTTATATTTATATAGAATTTATGATGCGATCCGGTTCGAATCAGATTCGAATGATTCGTTTTTGCCCAGTCCCAGTTAGAGATGATTTTCAATAAAACTATATTGATTTCTTATTGAAATTTGCTTAACAGAGTATCTCATCCAAACATAATCAGACTCTACGGTGCCTGCAGTAACCCTGTATCTCTTGTCATGGAACTTGCTGAGTGTGGATCATTATATAATTGTGAGTAGAAGTAGCAGATGGTTTTGCCATAGCTCATGGCAGATTCCACTCACTACACTTTGCCATGGTGGTTCAGTTCTGTATGGGATGTTTCAACAATAAAAAAAAAGTTAACCAGGTTTACAAATTCAGGTTGCAGTTTGTAAGATCCCATAGGGTTTGAGCGATTTAGTGGGTTAACAGTAATTGATACTGGATGACCAAGGAAAAAGGAAAAAGATCCTTAAAGAATCTTTCATCAATTTTGGAAATACAGATAAAATTTCATTATGGCTTCGTGAAAGTTTTTGGAGAGTCTGTCTGAGATTCGTGGAACCCGTAATTCCTGCAAATTTGCATTCCTATTTTTTCCATTGAGCATGAACCAAAGATGCTCTCTGACACCCTAAGAAAATGGGTTTCATCGGAAGAAAACTTAGCAAATGGATAAAATTACATGATATTTATGTGGTTAGCAGATTTAAATGTCTTCTAGTATCAAACAGGAAGATGTAAAATTATCAAAACTGTGCAGTAGCAGACAACAGTGTTTTTGATTTTGAAACTTTTTGATCACCGAAAGAAAACGACAGAAAATTACAGAAACCTAAACAAAATCAAAATTCTCCTTCACGATCCATCTGTGACTCATATTCAATATTACATGTTTTGATCAGGACCGTCTAAAATATTCGATCCGATTTGTGATTTCCGAATTCTTAATTTATTTGATTCGATTTTCCCAGTGATTCAAAATCAACCTATTTAAAAAAGTATACATTTTCAGAAAATGTACGTATATTTTGATGTGTTAAAAATTTTCTGATAGCCAACAACTCCAACCCTGTCCGTCTATAAGTGGCGACTGTTACGCGGTCTGGTCAGGGTGATCCACTCCAAGAAGTGAAGGAAGATTCATGACTTGAATCTCAGTAAATCATTTTTTTTCTTTCCATGTTTTCAGTGCTTCATGGTGCCGGGCCTCTACCCCACTACACGGGAGGGCATGGTATGAGCTGGTGTCTACAATGTGCTACAGGGGTTGCCTACCTGCATAATATGAGGCCAAAAGCTTTGATTCATAGAGATTTGAAACCTCCAAAGTTAGTATTTTTAGTACAGATGGCCGATATATATGGGGGCGTCCAAAATATTTGATTTGAGTTGCGATATTCGAAGCATAAATTATCTATGCGGTTGGTTGATATCTTACAACCTTTCTCTCGTCCTTGCTTTCTTGAAATCCTGGATCTGTGTGTGAGAGAATTCACAAGGATACACGAATGAGATAATGTTAAGAAATATTATGTTCTTATTCTACAGAAATCTGAGTTTTTTGTGAGATTTCGTTAGAACATAGTCTAACGAAAGCTTAAAATAAACTTGGATTTCTGTGGAATCGCCGTTTCCCATTCTATACCGAAATACATATGTTGTGTACCCACATACAATTTCATGTATTGTGTACTGCATTTCTGGTTGACAAAATAATAAATTCTCTCTCTCTAACTTCTTCAGACAAAACTGAAGTGAAAACACTTTTATTTAGACTATGAAAATACATTTGGCCTTGCATAGTGTGAAGTTCTGATCGAAAAAAGATTTATAATTCGTTTCTCTCATCTTTTCAGCTTACTTCTGACAAACCAGGGACTTGTGTTAAAAATATGTGACTTCGGCACGGCTTGTGACATACATACACAGATGACCAATAATAAGGTACTTAAGTAAAATTTTTAGCAGTTCATGCCTGACTGGTAGCATTGTATGCTACTCTTCTACTCAGACACCCGGAGAAAATGAGTAAATTTTGGGAAAAGGGGAGCATTCTTTGTTATATTTTCTCTAGATGAAGAAAATGTCTTTTTTGAGTGTATGGTGACAACCAAATTGGGGATATCATTGTATTTTTTTATTGTGATGGAGGAGGGGTCTCGTTTGATATGTTTGGTCGAATTTAAAAATATTTACATTTTTTTTGAGGTAAGCAAACACGAATTACTTTCTTCTAATGTTTTCTTGAAACTTATTCCCTGGCACGTTTTTAAACTTTCTTTCAGGTTTTGTTTGCTTTCCTGATAACTCTGTTATTTGAGATCTTTATTTGTATCGCCTTTTGTGTCAACAGAAGTGTCGAAATAAACAATGTCTATGTCTATGAAATTCTGCCAGCCTGGTTCATATTACAGGGATTCTGTAAGTTACAGAATCCCTGTAATATGAAACGGATTGGCGGAATTTCACACAGTTTGGTTGTCACTAGACACTCAAAATAAGATTACAGTGTAAGAGCCCTCTCCATGTAGAGGATCAGTGTTTTTTGTGAGATTCCCTCTATTAAAGATCAAAAGCCGCATCTGATAGGCAGCGGGTGACTACTGATAGAACAAAAACCTACATGAAATGGAAAATCAGAAACTTTATGCAGAATTAATTCATTGGAGTGCAATGTAATAGCAGTGTCGATGATGTTAAAGCTTTCTGGGATGCCCAGTTAGCTCAATCGGTAAAGAGTTAGGAACACGCTTCGCCGGTGCACGGTGGTTCACGTAAGCGCTGCTTGTGACTTCCTCCTCCGATAGGGTCCACGTACATGAAAAACAAGAAATACTATAACCCAAAAACCTTCACCCCGATTTGGACTATTATCTGCATGAGAGGTCGTGGTTCGCTATATGGTTAAGTTGAATTCTCGGCTTTCCTCTCCCGCAGGATAAAAATGATACCCTTTCCTATCCTGAATCGCTAGATATAATTTTTTTGTTAAAATTCTAAAGCAAGGTTGAAAGAAAACTGGCAGAATGCCGGTTACTCATACACGTGAAGAGAATGGTTCCATCAGAAGAAAATTTAGCTAATGGGTAAAATTGTTGATGGTTTTGAAGTTCTTTTGTTCATCCGAAAAATGTGACGTGACATTTCAGACGCCTGAAGAAACTAATATTCTACCACCCTGGCCTGAAGCAACGTCTATAACGAACCCACTGTCGCTTCCTCACATGACAAAGAGTCACTACGAAATGTATTACCATAACTACACTTGAAGCAGATAACATCAAATACAAACAGAATTGATAATAATTTTTGTTACAGAAATTCGCTCTGAGCAAAGCTGAAAGCAGCATCTAAAAAGAAGCCAACAATCCGTCAATCAAATGGCAGAAACTACTACAAAATGTAGTGCCAGCATCTGCACTCTGAGCGGAAAATTTTCCATACAGAACTATACCACCATGGTAAAGTGCAGTGAGTGGTATCTACCCTGGGCCATTGCGAAATCATCTACTATTCCTTTGCTTCCTTTTCGACCTCTTTTACGGCACCTAGGCATTACAGCTATTCTGAAGCTCATTCCTGCTGGGCAATTATAAGTCACCTCTTGAGATCAGCATGCAATATGTTGCGGCAAGCCTAAAACGGTTCAGTTCTGTTCAGCTCTGGTCTGATTCCCATACCATGTTATTTCTGTGACGTATTTTTATCTTCTTTTTATTTCACCAGGGGTCGGCAGCCTGGATGGCACCAGAGGTATTCGAAGGATGTAAATACAGTGAAAGATGCGACGTTTTTAGCTGGGGGATCATCCTTTGGGAGGTATGTTGAATCCGCCAGATCATGTTTGTGTCAGTATAAGTTTTTATTGATTTGAGAATGAAACGTACATTACTCTTCAAAAAAAACAAAAATGTGCAATAATGCTATGGTTAAATCTTTGATATTGTGGATTTTGATTTCACTGAAATGTTATTTTAGCTCGATAAAGCACCATTAATTGTGAACAACATGTGAACGACATAGGGGGGGGACCCATTCGATGACCGTTTGGTCATTTCGCCCCTCCCCAATCAATACCGTAAAATGTGCTTTGTTGTTTATTGTGTGCATTCATATGTATATTTTTCTCATCCATGGAAAAATCTCTCTCTCGTATACCTTGTTATAGATTAATTATGCTTCAGGTTTGTACTTGATGTTCGTTGAATAAAATTTGAAAAATTAATTTTACTTCTGTTTACTGCGCAGCTAGCTTAGGTTACAGTCCAGACTTTTCAGACACAACAAACTATACGCACCGTGTGATATTGACGCAGCATTAACGCTGGAATGTTAGATCGTGCGTCTGAGACACACACGAATATCACCAATCTGGCAGTAATGCCAGATGAAATAGCTTGAACAAACAAAAACAAATACAGCCTATGCTCTAGGTTTGGTTTATGTAGGACTAGCTACTTATCCTCCTCCTATGCCTTCGTATAAGTGTGAATCTGTATTGCTAAAAGCAAGGATACTATAAAAGGAATAAACTACTAAACTAGAGGTTCAAAAGTCCTTTGTGCATAAACAAAAATTTATTTCTGTCATACGAAACGTCTTGTGTTGTTTTTTCCATTTCATGGTTTCGGTTGCAAAGTATGAAATTGATATAGCTGGACTGCAGGGATTTGATTTTCTCCGAGCTATGCATCACTAATGTCCTGGGTTTGAATTCGGTGTGGAATGTTTATATGCGAGAGTCTACTGGAGGCCTCAGTGGTTCATGTACGGGCTGCTTACGGCTTCCTCCAGCAACTATGTCCATGTGCAGGAAAAATGAGTAGAAATGCGAAGTCAAAACCTTCACCCCCGATTTGGAACTGGCATCTGTACGAGAGGTCATGGTTCGCCATATGGTTAAGTTAAATTCTCAGAATTGCACCTTTTTGTTGAAGGTATTTATCTTGTCTAATATTCCTTTCTAGGTTTTAACCAGAAGGAAACCTTTCGATGAGCTCGGAGGGCCTGCGTTCCGTATAATGTGGGCCGTACACACTGGTACTAGACCTCCACTTATACAGGGATGTCCTCAGCCTATTGAAGAACTGATGACCAGGTAGGATGTAGTTTGTCTTGACACCTCTGTCGACACAAATAAATTAATATATATATATATACCGTATTTTGCGGCGTATAAGCACCTCCGTGGTAATGGTCGCTGGCCGTTCCGATTGATGATCACACATGATCGGATCGTCATCAAATTAAATCGCACGTATGACGATGTATGACATGTATGTACCAATGAAAATTCACTAATGTCTGCAAGCAAAAAGATCGAGCATACACGGTAAATTTGGGTGCAGTCTATTATCAATTAAATTCAAATCTCTCTACAATTTGACATATCTTGAAAGTACATGCGCTGGCCGCGTCATCTATATATAACTTTTATATACCTAATATGAAACGCTCCACAATTCGCTGTGGATCGGGAAAAAAACAATAAATTGGTCGCAGCAATGTAAAAGTCTCAGAAAGAAAACTTTTGGAAAAAAGTAGCGACTTATCCGCCGCGAAATACGGTATATTTTATCGAAGTTCACTCAGATCTAAGCCAAAAGCATTGCCTAAGAGGAGCTGACTATTAGCCACTCAAGGACAATGACATAAAGTACCAGAAACTGCACTCTACTAACGAGTGGAAAACATCCCATACAGAACTAAACTAGCTAGAGCTGGGCAGAATCAGGTATATTTTGTACCGGCATACCGCTGCCAAAATGCCGGTATCATATCTTCGAATGTGGGTGGGTTGTTGTGGGCATATCAGCTGGTGTGAGTGCTCTAAACTTTAGACTATAAAGACCCGTTTTTTGTCGTTACTTGGCGCGATAATGCGTCAACTTGTAACCATTTTAGATGGTGTGTCACGAAATACCGGTAGCACAGCAATATTACTATATTTTGGAAAACTCAATATCGTTATTTACCGTTCTACTGATATGTCGCCCAGCACTAAAACTAGCATGATTGAGGACAGTGAGTCTGTCGTGGGTGACATCTTGGTTTGATATTATACCATGGTATGGGTATTTGATTCGATTTGGATTTTTCAACATTGCTTTGTTACGGCCTTTAGAATAGCCCTAATGTATTTCCTGCGTGTCATAAGAGACAACCGAAAGGAAACTACGAAGTGGTAGATGGTTTTACCATCATACAGGGCAGATACCGCTCGCTGTACTTTTCCATGGTGGTTCAGTCATGCATGTGGAGTCTTCCGCTCCACTTAAAGTGCATTTGCTGGTACTTCATATTGTGATAGCTTTTTGTCTTTCAAGTGACTGTTTGTTGCCTCTTCCAGACGCTGCTTTCAGACTCGTTTAGGGATTGAGGGGAGGATTTCTATAAAAAAAAAGTTTGGATTGCATAACTCTAGAAATGTGTATTCTTATTTCAGGTGTTGGTCTAAAAACCCGAGTCATCGTCCGAGTATGAATGACGTTGTATACGCAATGACGGAATTAATGCCGTATTTTCCCGGTTCTAATGTACCCCTCATTTTTCCTCAATATTCGGACAGTGACGGTGAATCGGAATATTATGACACTGGAAGCGACAAGTAAGCGTTTTTTTGTCGAATGCCAAATGTAGTTTTCCTCAGATCAACAAAAAATATACAAAAATATCATGTTCTCATTTCACAGAAATATAAGTTTATTGTGAGCTTTCGTTAGAACATAGTCTACCTTCTTCAGACATGACTTAGACTTTAAACTTTTCTGAAGAAGTTAGACTATGTTCTAACGAAAGCTTACAATAAACTTATATTCCTGTGGAATGAGATTATGATATTTTTGTGTATATGCTCGATATTATCTCATTCGTGTATCCTTGTGAATTCTCTCACACACCGATCCAGGATGAGGGATAGGTAGTTCATTGCAAGATATCAACGAATCACGTGAATTTGTATATCGACAAAAAAGCTTCAAAACGATCAACACTGCTATTTCATAGCAGTATTGATAATTTTGAACCTTTTCTAAGTTTAAGTTACCACCAGACACTGGAGAGAAGACATTTTCACCTTCAAGCAAGATATATATAACAGAATATTGCCAATTTGCAAATTTTTCTTCCACCAAAACTTACCCCCTTTCTTTGGGTGAGTGAGTTTGAGAGTCAGGGTATGAATTATGTGGCAGAATTAATGTCATATTTCCGCAGTTTAATTGTTCCCCTGTTTTTACTAAATATTCTGGCAGAGACAGTGAATTGGGATAATATGATTTTGGGAACAACAAAGAAGAACTTGTGCTATATGTTAATCAAGCGAATGAGATTCAAACCTTCAACATTGTTATTTCATAGCAGTATTGAGAATTTTGAACTTAATCCATTATTGACTCACGATTAAGGTCGCTCTTATAGTTTACTAGCACAACTCTTTGCTATTGAGTGTCTATTACTTGGTTCCTTATGGGCACTGCTCCCGGCCTTGCTCGGAACGAATTTCAATAGGAAAAAGGTTATTTGAAATCCTGAATCGTTTAAGTCTGCAAGCTGGATCTCTATTCGTAGGAATTAGTTTAGAAGCCTTGCATAAAACACTTTCTAGTGAACTTTTGGAAAAGCAGCGAAAAGGAACCTAGGCCATTTAGGTGGCGGGGAACTAGTACAAATATGTTACAACTATCGCACTGTGAATACGGCGTATGTTTGCGCTTTGTAGGCATGTGGATACTATTAATGTAAAGCAATGCAAGCATGCATTGCTGTTCTTCTTATTTTAAAACCTGAAAAGGCATTGTCGTCATCGCCAACGAATTTCCTGTGTGTCGTAAAAGCCGACTACACGAAAGCAAAGAAGTGATAGATGATATCATCTTTGCCCAGGGCAGATACCACTCACTGCATTTGACCATAATGGTTCCGACATTGAGAAAATTAACGCGATACGATATTTTGGAAAAGTCATATGGCTATAACGCCCAGTCCTGGATGATGGTGATGTGCTTTTCCATATTGTCTGAAGAATCTTATATTCAGCTTTCCTCTCTTGTAGAATGAAAAAATCCTATCACTGGATCCCTATTTGGGTTCAAATGATTTATTGTTTATTTTTTTGCACCCTTGGATTGTGTTTAATGGAATAAGTAATCTAGTAATCAATTAATTTATTGATTTATTTTTCAGTGGTTACGGTACAACATACAGCACAATCAGTGACACATTACGGAAGACGCACATCACAAATTCCACAATGACAAATCATGATAAACACATTCCACCTTCCCAGTCTGTACCCAACATGCTGCAAAGACAGGTGGGTTTGAGAAATCTCATTCATACTGTCTTGGCTGCTTCATTAATTTAGGATAAGATAAGATATCATTTTTATTCTGCGAAAGAGGTAAGCCGAAAATACAGCTCAATCATATGACGAACTATGACCTCTCGTGCAGATACCAGCTCCGAATCGGTATGAAGTTTTTTGAATTATCATATTAGTCATTTTCTGTGTATGGACCTGGTTGGTGGAGGAGGCCGTAATCAGTACTTGCGTGAACCACCGTGTACCGGTAAGGTGTCAAGCAGACCTCTCGCATATAATCATCATCCCTCACTGGATTCCAACCTGCGTCATGACGATCAGTGATGTATAGCTCGAAGCTTATTCCCAACGCTTCACCGATTGAGCTAACCGGGCACCCCTTTCATGACATTTCCAAAGTTCAATTGAGGCATATCAGCAGGTGTAAGTGGGCTAAAGACCTGTTTTTGTCATTAATTGACGCAATAATGCACTAATTTGTATCCATTCTAGGCGGCATGTCAAAAATACCGATATCACAAAGAACCGACATTGTGCAGATTAACGTGATACGGTATTTTAGAAACGCAATACCTGTATATACCGATATGTCGCCCAGCTCTATCGTGAATCGAATATTTGGGACAGCCCTCGTAGCTATGGATTTCTTGATAAACAAGACAAATTGTCATAAGAAAAATGAGAAATTGGTCGCTTAAATATAGAATGAGTGATTCCATCGGATTCTGAAAAATTCCTGCCCTTTTTTCTGGGCAATTTCATCGCTGATAAAACATTAATATCAAATAAATATTATTATTTTAGAAACAACTACCATCAAAGTCAGGATCCCCAGCACCGGACCCCACACGTAAGTTTTAAATTATGTTAAAGCAATTTCGAATTGAATATGATTCTATTTATCAAAACTCATTCCCCACCACTTCCATACTAAATTAGTTTACAAAACCAAAAAAAAAAACATTTTTTGTTCCAATTTGAGCGACACTGAATAAGTTCAAGATATTGTGTATTGATTTTACAATTGGGCGTACCGGTAATAAAATTGTGAAATAGTCAAAAAATCTCAAAAAGCTAAACGCAAACACCTCTCTCGCTTTATAAATAGAATGTCTTCTATACTTACGCGGATATATTCCAAATATATTGGCAAATCTATGTATCAATTTATAAGGTGACGTTAAAGCAACATTCTGCCAGCGCAGCAATTTTGCTTTTTGCCCTCAAGAATTTATTTTGAAAAATTGAAAATTGAATTTATATTGAAAAATAGGGCGTTATGATGTCACATGCACGAGTCCTGTCAGATTTGCCACTTTATTCAATGTTGTGCATAATTTGTCATTTACCGACACACTCTCAAGATTATGGAGAAAGCACGCCATATTGTAGCATCACAGAAATGATGGCAAATGTACAAATCCACCTTATGAATTGTTCTCTTTCTAAAGCTCTTTGGAGTGGATCATTCTTGCCCTGTGTCCGGGGCCACTTTTAGAGCGACAGGGTTAGAGTTGTTAGAAAGATATGATCTTTCGGTTTGGTTTACCCTACTCAAGTTATTACACCCTGGGTTGAGTGGTGCGTATGGTAATAATAGGTTAAACTCGACAGGACTCTGATCCGAGATCTTCAACCTGCGATGACAACATGATAACCACTAGGCCATCGCACCCTACCAATGTTTTGATCGGATCAGCATCAGAATGATTGGATTTAAAATATATGAATCTGAAGTGAAAGTGACGAGTTGATCACCTATTTCCAGAATAATCTTGCCATATAGTGGCGAAACGTCAGCCAGTCTTCTACACAGACATCTCAAGGAGAAGGGTTCTATCAGAATAAAATTTAATAAAAAGCTGTAGTTTATTATTTAAATGTCTCTTGCTAGAAGAGAATGTTTTTTTTTTTCGACTGCTTGGTAGCGACCAAACTGTAGAAAAAAGGTTCAAAATCATCAATACTGCTATGAAATAGCAGTGTTGATGGTTTTGAAGCTTTTTTGTACATTCGAAGGAAACGACATGAATATTTTGGACACCCGCTGAAAAATAAGATCTCACCACTCATGTACAAGCATTATTACAAGTATTATTTCCACCAAGGTCAGCAAAGATCGTTCTCGTATGGAAATTTATTGACCGTTCCGACCGAACCATATTATTATGGAGGTATCATGCATGAAGAAGTGGTGCAATATTCTGTAGATTGTAAATCAAGCGCAATAATTTATCGTAATTGATGCCTTTGATCACAACAGCATCTAGTTGCTTATCCGATTACTAATTAAATGAGCCGCTCGCGAAGAATTATGAGTTCAATTTTTATAATTGGTCATGTTATTAATAAGCAAATCCATTTTGGCATTTTTTCACTTTGAGTAAGGCCGGAAGCAGTGTCCGATTACTAATTAAATGAACAGCTTTGAGTAATAAGCAAATCCATTTTGGAAGCAGTGGAAGCAGTGCCTAAATGGAACCAACGAACGGTCACTGAATATTCCTCAATGAGATACTACGAGATGCAGTACCAGAAACTGCTGATGTGAACCTCCGTGTGTTGGCGAAGTGTCTTGCAAACCTATCGCAACTCTCATGTAATCAACCATCGCAGGATTTGAACCTGCGGCATGGCGCCCTGTTAGCTTTTGGAATACACTTCGAGCTACACATCTCTGATTGTGACGACGCAGGTTAGAATCCTGTGAGAGATGATGATTATATTCGAGAGGTCTGCTGCTTGCGGCTACCTCCACCAACCAGGTTCATGCACGTGAAAAATGAGAAATATGATAATCATAAAACCTTCACCCCGATTTGGAATTGGTATCTGCACGAGAGGTCGTGGTTCGCCATATGGTCAAGCTGTATTCTCGGCTTCCCTCTCTCCCGCAGGATAAAAATGATATCCTATCCTATTCAGAGATGCGTTTATCGAAGCACATTTCAAATCGCTTTACCCATATATAGAAATAACGTTAATCATAATCTATACGCCGACTTTCATAAAAATATTTACTTGCGGCCTAATAATGTTGCACATTTAAAAACTTCTCTCAGCCAATTGGCTTCAAGTGCCACATCCACATGTCCTCGGCCGTCGTCGTACAATGTCGTCCAATGCTCTCCTCCCCACTGAAAGACCCATGAGCCCTCTAGTGACGACGCAGTTGAGCGTACCGTTCAGGAAGGGCCATAGGAGAGTGGCATCACATGGAAATGAATCGAAGGTCCCGAGCACGGCTTTCGTATCGGAAGGTATCCACTGCGTGTCTCTATAGATCCACCTAGTGTTAACGTGTCGTGGTAATCGTAGCAAATACTAACCAACAGAAATAAATGTACGAGTAGAGTTTTAGAGCAACAAAACATAGGGATTAGAATTTATTCTTTATTGAAACTTTTTGTTAAAACTTTGTAGCGACGAACTTGTGAATTGTCCTTCGTGTCATAAAAGGTGACGAAAAGGAAATAGAGAGGGCTGTAGATAACCCAGGGCAGATATCAGTAACTAACAGGGTTGCCAAAGCAATGCCTCATGAATGGCGGAGGTTCAATCACAGACAGAGTATCAATAATATTTGGGAAAGAATTGGGCTTTAAAGAGCCTCACATGCAGGGTGTCCATGGATGAGGCCAGGGTGGAAGTATCTTGGTTTTCTTCAGGTGTCTGAAGGTCATGTTGTTTTCTTCTGACGGAAAAAAAAGTGCTTCACAACCATCAACGCTGCTATTTCATAGCAGTGTTGATGGTTATGAACCTCTTTATGCAGTCTGGCTACAACCAGACACGAGAAATATTTAAGTTTTCTAGTCAAAGATATATAATGGAGTATTGCCCATTTGCTAAATTTTCATCTGATGAAATCTATTTTCTTCGGCTGTATGAGTGGCAGAGTAACTAGCAATATGGACGTGACCGTCCAAACTGCATCCTCGGAACATTGCTCGGTAACCATGCGGCGATGCTCGATAATTTTAACGGTTCTACATTGGTTCCATACTGGATGGAATAGCGAGATGGTAGATAAACATTTTGCTACCAGATAAAATTGTAAACATCGTTGAGATAGCAAGCACGAACTGTGTTGTTGTATAAGTTTCTTCTGATGGAATTTATTCTATTCAGGTGTCTTAGTAGCTGGCCTTCTTCTAGTGCTCATCCGCTTATAGAGTGTCTGATTTATCCCACACTTTTGCTGAGTCATTGAAAATATTTCTTTTTACAAGTTTTAATTTGTTTTTGCTTTCAATTAATTGGTTGTTTTAATTTTTGGTAAAAATGAGATTAATTGCACAGAACACCTTGTCTGAAATTTTATTTTGAATTTCACTTTGTGAATGCTAGGATCCCTCTGCAAGAGTATGCCAATCATTTTGTTTTCAAGACTTGACTATTTCAGAAATAAATCCTGATAATTCTGTATGAAAAACCGCTACTCTTATTAAAACAGACAGCCTTCATCATAAGTTTTTTCCATTGAAAGTCATTCATAACGTTTTAAACAATTATAAAAGTAATTTATAAACAGCAAATACTCTCAATTATGGGAAATTGCTATTTGAAGACTCTCATATAGGTCTTCACTCAAGTATGGACGAGTATAAGGCTCTCATACTCTTGTGATATTTGCACCCTAATATGCCAGGATTTAAAATTTTGAGTCTTTCTCAAATTTTTGAATTTTATTGAAAATTGGTTTTAAATCGTACGCCAATACAGGGTGACTGGATTTTGTTCTTCTTCGGTCTTGCAAAGCGTCTTGTCTTTCATTATGTAATTAAAAAGCTTCATAACCATCAACACTGCTATTTCATAGCAGTATTGATAGTTTGAACCATTTTGTACAGTTTGGTTGATACCAGGCATTCAAAATAAGAGATATTTCACCGTAATCGACTAGACAAGATATTTACCATATGTTACCCGTTTGCAAAATTTTCTTTTGATGGAAACCCATTCTTCTTCTACTGTTCGAGTAACACAGAGCTGGCGTTCTGCCAGTCTAATGTCAAAGCAGTATTGACTGTGAAAGAGGCATTTTAAATTTCCAACGAGATGTATATCATGAAAAAGCCGCCGATTTGCTAAATTTTCTTCTGATGGAACTCATTTTCTTCGGGTGTCTGAGTAGCAGAGTATCTGGCATTCTGACAATGGCTTGTGCTTAATTAACGTAATTTGGATGGTAATTAGCTTGGTAGTTCAGTTTTTAGATTTGTTAATTTTTTAATTCTGTTTTAAAAAAATATTTTAAATCTAGCTTAGTGCTTGAAATTAATTTCACAAAAAAGGCTCATTTTGGTATGAAAAGCATGATCAACTTTTATTGCAATATTTCAGTGATAGTTACTCTGTTTTGTTAATCGGGGGCATCTAATGAATTGAACCATGGTTGCATTATTTGCACCCGTGGTAAAGCTGGGCGGCATTGGTCACAGCATCTAACCGGCGTACCGATGCCCAAATGCTGGTATTATAGGTATGGCGCGCTATTTTCTGCCATCGAAAAATATGCTAATTAATGCAACGTTTTAGGGAGACGCATGAAGCATGCCCAAACTTAAAAAAAGCAGTTGCATATTATGAGAGTCTCTAAATGTGTGTGGGTTGTTGTTTCATAAACATGCAAAAGTCAAAAGAGGCATATAAGTTGCTGTAAGCGAGCCAAACGCAAACTCGCAGAATAGTCCCAGCGATTCTGTTACTTAGACTCCCAAAGAGATTGGCTTCCCATCAGAGGAAAATGTAGCAAATGGACAACATTCATGGTATATCTGTGGCTAGATGATTCAAATGTCTCTTTTTCAAAGTCTGTTAGCTACCAAAAAGGTCAGAATCAGTGACAAGTGACTATCAGTGACAATCAGTTATGATGTATAGGATTTATTTTTTTTGCTGCAGCAGAGGAGAGCCGAGAATACAGCTTAACCATATGGCGAACCACGACCTCTCGTGCAGATACCAGTTCCGAATCGCAGCGAAAGATGGTTCAAAAAGCTTCGAAACTATCAACACTGCTATTTCATAGCAGTATCAATGGTTTTGAAGCCTTTTCTGTCGTTTCGATTGTTTCAAGAAATCCAAAAAGAAACATTTTTTTCTTCTAGCCACCGATATATCACGAATGTTGTCCATTTGCTACATTTCCTTCTGATGGGAAGCCAATCTCTTTGGGTGTCTAGAAATATTGTCTTTTCGCTCAATTCTGATAGTTCTAATTTTTTTCGGGTGTCTGGTAGCAGAGCGAGTCTGGTTTAAAGATTCCCAACCTAGATCCTAATTTATAAACTCTTTCATTCAGCTTTAGCCCACGGTAACAAACTGGGAGTGAAACGCAAATCTTCTTCCGATCTCATAGCTGAGATAGAAAAGTCACCTATAGTGCCGTCGCCTGTTGCATCAGGATCTGCAAGTCCTGCCAGGTCAGTTTCATATTTTTCCTATTTATTTTTTTTTTACTGAAACGAGAGACACATCGCTGTGCAGCGAACTGTCTACCATGTCTTGCGCTTCTCTCGTAGAGATTTTTTTTATTGAAATCACTCTAGGCAAGACTGGGAACAGTTCCCAAAAGAAACCAACCAAAGAGCTACTAAGAGATGTAGTGCCAGCAACTGCACTCTAGACTGAAAACATCCCAAATGAAACTAAACCGCCATGGTAAAGTGCAGTGAGTAGTATCTGCCCTGGGCGATGAGGAACCATCTACCACTCCTTTACTTTCCTTAAGTCGCCTCTTACGACACACACGAAATACGTTTAGGACTATTCTAAAGCCTGTACCTATAGAGCATAGCAGTAGAAGATGGATCGTGTCTGAACAAGGCCACAAGGAAACCCTGATGAATTGTGCATATAAAAACACTCCCATTGATATTGTTTTTATTAAATAAGTTGATCAAACTCAAGAAATATTTAGCAGAAGTGTTGGATTTTTTATCCTCGCTCAGGGCAGATACTGCACTTTATTATAGTGGTTCAATCCTCTCTGGGAATGTTCTCCATTTAGTGAAGTCATGATATAACAATTTGTAATAGCTTGGGATGCTGACGATTAACTTGAATTATTTTTACGAATCGAATATTCGAATCCGAAATATCTTGATAAACAAGTAAACAAAAACGTTTTCTCAGTTACATTTGTTTTCTGGAAATGTATACTTTTTTGAATTCGTTGATTCAGAATTAAATAATTTATGATTCGCGAATTTAATGTTCTGGACAGCCCTAGTGATAACTAGTTGCTTTCAAGTGGCTGTTAGTAGGTTACTTCTAGACACTGGTTCTGTCCTCGCTTGGGAGGGAATTCCGATGAAAAAAAATCATATTTTATTCTTTATAGCAGGCCACGTGCATCAACGTCGTCACCTCTGATAACACCAATTATCCACACTCCTGATTCCACTGCAAGCATTACGACGATCCCCCCACCTGCGAAACCGCTGATCGTTCCCTCCCCAATTTCCCGGGATTCCCCACTTCTGATACACGACGAGGAACCAGGTTATGATGATTATGATTACGCAAATGATTGCACGTCGCCGAGTAAGAGCATGGTTTTGTTTGTTTTGTTTATGCTAAGGTTCGTGGTGGGCAGGACGGTCAATCTTGAGAATTTTAATTCTTTATATTATAGGTTTCTGAGGAATTTTGACAATTAGGGTATATTTTTCTCTTTTATTTCAAGGGGACAAGAGGTTCGAGAGTGTTTTCTACACATTCACACAAATTATTTCTGTAACATTTCGTCTGACCAAAGTCCGACTCAGACGAGCATTTTCAACAATGACACAGAAGTAAAATTGCGTAAAAGTGGGGAAGGAATCTCGAACTTTTTGTTATTCAAAATAAATTTCGAATATGAATATTGAATAAGTTCAGCTATAATTTTGTTGAAAGGTAGCATATCAACTTTCTTGAAGAACAATTTTAATTGCAAAATTTAGAAAATTTTGATTATAATACGCGATTTCCTTCATTTCATGTCAGTTTGAAGAACAGAAACCAATTTTTCTGTGGATTCTGTCAGGATTTGTGCAATGAAAATCACATTTGCTCTATTCTGAAATATATCCAAAATCAAGAATTTCCCTGTATTGTATATATATATCTTCATTTTCCAATTTATTTGAATATTCGATACATTTTGGACATCACTAGACCCCAATATAATTTCGGTTAGCAATTTTTCTGTTGAATTTGTACCAATTGTTTTTAGTAAAAACGACAGATTTTCTTATACCTGGGTTCTCAGAAATATCTAAAATGAAGAATTTCACTATATCGCATATTGTTCATTTTCGAATGTATTTCAATATTCATTTCGGACATCCCTGGTTCCTCATAATGGAAGTCAAACTGTCAGCTTCCCTCCTCTTTAGGATGGAAATGACTTCCAATTTCTATTCTGCTCACCACTGATCTTACAAGTTTTCATGTTTTAATTCAGCCTGGTCTCATTGCATGATGGCATAATATGGTTCTTATCTTTTTGTTGTTTAATTTGTGTTTTTGTAAGCGTGTGCCGTCCTGGCGGACTGGCAGAATGGGAACTACTCGGTTACGCGAAAAAATAGGCGGACTGGCAGAATGAATACTACTCGGGTACCCGGAAAAATAGGCGGACTGGCAGAATGAGTACTACTCGGCTACCCGGAAAAATAGGCGGACTGGCAGAATGAGTACTACTTGGCTACCCGGAAAAATAGGCGTACTGGCAGAATGAGTACTACTCGACTATCCAAAAAAATAGACGGACTGGCAGAATGAGTACTACTCGGCTACCCGAAAAAATAGGCGAACTGGCAGAATGAGTACTACTCGGCTATCCGAAAAAATAGGCGGACTGGCAGAATGAGTACTACTCGGCTACCCGAAAAAATAGGTGGACTGGCAGAATGAGTTCTACTTTGCTAGGCGAAAAAAATGGGCTTCATTAGATTATAATTTAGGAAATGGGCAATCACTTACTGCACTTTACCATCGCAGTATAGTTTTGTTTGGAATGTTTTCCGTTCAGAGTGCAGTCGTTAATACTACAATATATCTTGTAGTAGCTCTTTGTTATTGAGTGGCCGTCAGTTGGTTCCTTTTAGGCTCTGCTTCCAGCCTTGCTCATATTGAATTTCGATAAAATGTAAATTTCATAAGACAGCTCTCGTTAGAAGATAGAAATGTTTTGTATTTAGCGTCTGGTAGCAACCAAAACTGTACAATAAGGTTCTAAATCATCAATACTGCCATGAAATAGCAGTGTTGATGATTGTGAAGCTTTTTCGTCCGCTTGAAGAAAATGACATGCTCGGTTGGCTCGATCGGTAAAGCTTTGAGGATACACTTCGAGCTACGCATCTCTGATGACGTAGGTTCGAATCTTGTGAGGGATGATGCTAATATGCGTGAGATCTGATTGACGCCTCGCCGTTGCACAGTGGTTCACGTAAGCGCTGCTTACGGCTTCCTCCACCAATCAGGTCCATGCACAGGAAAAATGAGAAAATGCAAGAATCCAAAAACCTTCACCCCGATTAGGAACTGGTATCTGCACGAGAGGGCATATTTTGCCATATGGTTATACTGTATTTGCAGGATAAAATTGGTATCCTATTTCAGACGCGCAGAAAAAAACAAGATTCTGTCAGCATTTAATTTTTTGTTTTTCAATGTTTAATTTTGTGTTTCTGCCAGCATGTGCGGGATCAAGTAATGTTCAAAATGATGCGAATATTTTGAAAAATTCAAATGTGATAGATGGTTTTATCTTCACCCAGGGTAGATGCCACTAATTTCACTCTACCATAGTGGTTTGGTCCTGAATGTTGAGTATGATTCACTTTTAGCCTAGTTGTTGGTGCATATTTTGTAGTAGCTTGCTTAAAATGATTTTTATTAAAATATTCGATATACCATAGTAAAAATTTGGTATTAGATGTGTTTAGGAATGGTATGTTCCAATAATTTATCTTAAATATAAATCTGTGCTGGTTCTCGGTAAAATTTAAATAGTTTTTAGCTAAAACGAAAGAAATAATGACATAGTGATAGTTTCTCTTCTTTGGAATGGAATTTTTTTTCAAAACATTATTTTCATCCCGATCTTGACGGATTTGAGAATGCACGTACATCATTTCATTCCTGAAATTTTTCTGAATTTATTTGAAATAAGCGAAATAATTGGTTATGGCATCATGTTGCCATTAGTGATTCATTACGTCATGAATAGTCATATTTTGGTATTACGAATAACTTAATAAAGCTACTATGAGACGTAGTACCAGCAGCTGTACTCTAAAAGGAAAACATCCCAAATGCAACTGAATCATCATGATAATATACAGTGAGTGGTATCTGCCAGGAGCGATGTAAAACCATCTATCACTCCTATGTTTCCGTTTAGTCGCCTCTTACGACACGCAGGAAATACGTTAGGACTGTTTTAAAGCCTGTACCTACAGGGCGGTCAAATCATAATATATCAAATTTTAATTTGGGTACTCAATCAAAGAGAAGCTATGTGTTACATATGTGAAGTGACAAATCACTAGTATATGGTCAGGGCATATACCATGTACTGCACTTTATCATAGGGGTTCAGTTTGGTTGGGAATATTTTTCTCTTAGTTGGTAGCTGCTGATTTGCTAGTCATATAATTCATGCAGCTTTCTGGAAAATGGCCATTAATCTGGTCCTTCAAGGCAGATTGGTGCATGCCAGCCACCCTACTACTCAAACACTCGAAGAAAACGCATTCCATCAGAAGAAAATTTACCAAATATGATATATTTGTTGCGAGATGTTTTGAATGTTCTGTAGTAACCAAACTGTAAAAGGTTCAAAACCACCAGCACTGCTATGAAATTCAAATTGACATGAAATGATGGAAATCGCATATCAGAATCAAAATTTTCTAAATTTTGCAATTAAAATTGTTCTTCAAAAAAGTTGATATGCTACCTTTCATCAAAGTTATAGCTGAATTTAGAATGTATCCAATATTCAAATTCGAAATTTATTTTGAATGACGAGAAGTTCAAGAATCCTCCTCCACTCGCACGCAAATTTACTTCTGTGTCATTGTTGAAAATGCTTATCTGAAGAAGTTCGACCGAAAGACGAAACCTCACAGGAATAAATTTGTGTATGTGTGTAGGAAGACTCTCGAACCTCTTGTCCCTCTGTAATAAGAGAGAAAAAAATATACCTTACCAGTATTGTTGATTTTGAACCTTCTTTTGTCCTGCGGAAGAAAACGACAAACATTTCAGACACTCTGAGAAAACCAAGATTCTGCTGCCCAGCTTCAAGGTGTCGCTTCTGGCTTTGGCTGAGGGTGAATTCCAATAAAATAATTAAAACCCTTGAAAAGATATGTATGCGTATTTCATCTGTCTACTGTTTTTATTTATAATTGCTTGAATATTTACCTTATCTTGATTTTGCAGACTATAAGCATCTGTTTAGTAATGATTGAAAAGGTCTTTCTTCCTATATTTTGTCACAGATATGATGAGTCTGTAATCGTGGCACAGATAACTGGTTCTGGTACTAAAGTAGGGCTGCCCAAAATATTCGAATCATAAATTATTCTATTCGATTTCTGCAACAATTCGAAATCAGCGAAAAATAATTTTAAATTTTTTTAAAAATAAATAAGATTTACTTAAATTATAAGCTGACAAGAAGAAATATTTGTTTGTTTATTATACGATTTCTGATTCGGATAATCGATTCTGGAAGGTCATCTGTTTCGATTCTGAAACCAAAAGATGTTCGATCTTGGCCATCCCTACACTAAAGCTGTCAAAGTATCCGGAATGACTCCTCAAAAACAAAAACACATTCTGTGTCTTATCATACGCTAATTAGTTGATCAATATTTGATTAATTAACTTCATTTATTCACTTTTTTTAATTTCCAATTACAGAAGATCCGAATAAAAGTAATTCATTGCCGATGTCGTATCTTGCGTTGGAACTCCATCTACAACCGTTGCCTCCAACCACCTCCAGTGCAGAGTCTATGGAAATTTACGAACAACATTGCAGGCTGGCCGAAGAGTATTTGAGAGTTCAGGTAGCGATAGCGTTAATTTGAATATTTTCGAGTATAAATGCGCAAGTGGTGAAGGTAGTCCTGTAGGGTTTTTTTTTTAGCAAAATTCTCTCAGTGAAAATAGGGCTGGGCAATTCGATTCGGTGAATCAAAGTACAGATTATTCCAATCAATCGTGAATCGGTCATAGGAACAAAAGCTTGCTGAATAAAGTGCATTTTTCCATTTTTAACGACAAGATACAATCAATTTTGGTCATGTTTGACCAAAATTGGTTGTATTTTGTCGTTGGTATGTAAATAAATCGCTAATATTGTAATTTGTAACCGTATATTTCCCAAGCATCATAATGGAGACTATAATAGTAATAGTAAAAATGGGATATTTGTTATTTTTTATGAAATCAACGATTTGATCCGATTAAAAAATGATTCGAATCAGATTCAAATTCCAAATGATTCGATTTTGCCCAGCCCTATGTGCAAGGCTGCAGGAGACATTTCGTACTTGGAAAGTCTCCTGAAGCCACTAAAGTGCAAAGAGCTACATGGAATGCAGGCATTCAGAAGGGAAAAATCCCAAAGTTTGATGATGAAAAACTTCTGATTCCTATTTGACACTGCGATAAAAATATGTCTTAAGAAGACAAAAAGGTAGCAAAGAAGTGGTAGTCAGTTTCACCTTCGTCCAAGACAGACACCAACTGATTTTTACCATGATGGTTTAGATACCAGAATAGCTCTTTGTGGCCTTACTAGAAGAATAGAATGTCTCTCTAATGGAATGAATGTCTTGTGCCGTTGGCATTGCAAGCTTGTTAATGCACCCCAAAGGGTGTATAAATGCGTATGTTGCAAAAGCACTGCTGTTGATGGTGAGCCGCTCCAAGAGGTGGCTATTTTTGAATCTTTTTTCAAGAAACTGCTATGAAATAGCAGTGTTGATGCAATATTTGAAGAAATATTATAGTTTTGAAGCTTTTTTGAATGTCTTTTTGAAGAAAACGACATTAACGGAAATAGATAAGGCATAAATTATGACCAATAACACAAGGGCTTAGTGATTATCATGTTGGCATTGCAGGTTGAAGATCTCGGTTCGAGTCCCGGCGAGTTCGTTTCGCATATCCATTCCCACCACTCAACCCAGGGTGTAATAACTTGGGTAGGCTAGGCTGAAACAGGAAAAGATCATATCTTGTCAGTAATTTTAACCCTGTTCGTCAATCCGCTGTTACAGGGCCTTGGACAGGGTGATCCACTTTAAGAAATGGCTGCAAAAAAAATATCTCTGTCTCAATTTTTCTTTCTCATTTCAGACTGAAATCATGTTCCTGCAAAATCGAAAAGAACTTTTAACAACCGAGCTTGAAAAAGAAGAAAAACATAAAATGGAAGGAAGTAAATTGGTGGAGGAATACCAACAACTACTGAAGCAGAATCAGGAATTATCTCAACTCACTACAAAAATGAAAAAAGAAGTCGAGAAGGCCAGAATGAAACAGAAAATGTGATATTAGATCCTTGCCATCGATTTCTAAACAAAACTGAATGGAAATACTTAGATTCTATTCGAATTAACATTGATCCGGTTCGAAATTCTAAAACTTACATCTCTATTCATGACTGATTCGAATAATCTGTTCTTCGAATTAATTCAAATCATCGCATTGAATTGCCCAATCCTAACAGTAAGGCAACACGGGGGAATTTGGTTGCTTTCTTTCTTTCCAAAATATTCGATTTGGAATATTCGAATCGTAAATAATTTGATTCGATTTCTGTAACAATACGAAATCGACAAAAAAATAATTTTGAATTTTTTTAAAAATGAAGTAAAAATTTACTTAAATGAAAAGCTCCTCATAAGCGAAAACATATAATCATTCCTCACATAAATCGAATCTTTTTGCGGACGGACCGAAATGTGTAGTCCAAAGTGTGTCCCAACAGGTTGCTTATGAAGCTAACCAGGCACGTGCATTTCAGCGACATTGAATTTATTGAAACATTTACATGCTAAATTTCATTTAAACTAAACTATGAGGCAACCGTTATGCAACTATGGATTTTAAAATTTTGTTTACAAATTTTCTAGGTATTTTTGTAAGTTTGTGCATGTTGCAATGAACTATCTATCCCTCCTCCCTTTTTCCTTAAAATTCTAGATCCCTGTGTGAGAGAATTCACAAGGATACACGAATGAGATAATATCAAGAAAATATACAAAAATATCAAGTTCTCATTCCTCAGAAATATAAGTTTATTGTAAGTTTTCTTTAGAATCTGAAAATAAATCAGGTCATTTTCAAATTCATAAGACTTTAATCTTGTCTGAAGAAGTTAGACTATGTTTTAACGAAAGCTTACAATAAACTTATATTTCTGTGGAATGAGAACATGATATTTTTGTAAAAAACAGATTTGCAAGAAAGATTGCAACAGAAGTGAACACCACATTTCTCAGTGTCTTTTCGGTTGCCTTCATATTGTTCTTTATATAATCTGCTGGCCAGCATATATATTTCCGCAAGGGTGTTTCAATTTTTTGCTTTTTAATCCAACTAACGCACTTAACTTTTACGTTTTAATGATTTTCCTGATAAAAAAAAAAAATTTTTTTTAAATTTCATTCACGACTTATCTAAGAAAGTAGGTAAATTTTGAAGGTGAATTTTCAGGTTCATTATTTTTTTAGTCTTTTTTTCAGAAATTGACTCAAGTGAGGTTGCGCAAGACATGTTATACATAAAAAAGCTTCCCAAAACCACTAGAGTGCATAGAGCATCATGGGATAAGGTTTAATTTTTTTGATCCTGTGGGAGAGGAGAGCCGAGAACGCGACCCAACAGCCTGACGAACCTGTTGTGGGGATGTCAGTTCGAATTTGGGCCTAAAGTTTTGGCATTTTTCCTGTACATGGACATGGTGTGTGATTACAGGAAATCTTCATATCTGTAATGAGACATATGTACCTGTAACACTTCAATATTAATGTTCTGAAACCCAGACTGATAGAATGTCAGCTCCTTCGCAACCTGAAGCCAATGCCATCAAAGGAATATTAGCAAATTGTCAAAATTTATTGCTAAATTTCTTAAAATGTTACTTTCTGAAGCAACCGCACCGTAGGAAGAAAATAACATGAACATTCAAGACACCTGAAGAAGAACAAGGTTCTGTCATTACCATCCTGCTGAAAGCCCAATGCTTAAGCGAAGACCTCGATTTTCTTGGATTGTGAAGTTTATTCATTAATTGCATTGAATTTTAAACATTTTTACAAGCTCTCCTTTTTCCAACATCCCTAATTGTGATTTTTCACATTTCAATATTGTTGAATTATTTCTGTATTTTTTTTTAAATTACCATAATGTCTTGATATAATAAAATTTGAAATATGTTACTGCATGTCTTATTCTACCCCCCTCCCTCCCCGCCTCGAGGGTGCAAAAGGTTTGGGTTTTGTTTTCGTGAGTGGTTTTTATACTCTTGTCCTTTTGGAAACAAAATGTTGAAGTGAACTTAGATTGTGGAGCTGATACCACATGGTCTCCTGCAAAGACGATCATAAGGCTTTTGGTATCTGAAAACCAGATGCACTCTTGTCAAATAACACTTGAATGATTTGTAATTTGCACACGTTATGGGGTCTAGCATTGGGGGCGGACCCGGTTAAAAAAGTTTTTGAATCCCTTCACTAAATTATACTTTTAAGAATGATACCTCTGCTGATAAACAAATATATATAGGATTTCATCTCCTGCGGATCAGGAAGGCCGAGAATACAGCTTCATCATATGGCGAGCCACAAACTCTCTTGCAGATACCAGATCCGATATGGGCAAGTCAAACAAACGTCCATTAAAATTAGTTACCAGACAGGGAAGTTTTCAATAGAGATATGGTGCGCATTTGGTCACGTGCAAGTGTATACAAATAAATGTATGTTCTGTAGAATTTCATTTTTATCGTGAGGGAGAGGATAGCCGAGAATTCAGTTCCGAGAGTTCAGTTCCGAATCGGGGTGAAGGTTTATTTTTGGCTTATCACATTTTTCCAGCGTGTGGACCTAGTTTGTGGAGGAAGTCGTAAGCAGTGCTTACCGTGTACGTGAATCAAATGTATAATTGAACCGAAAAGATGGCGAAAATAATGTACTGATGCTCTTTACATCCGGAGTCTGAATATTCCTGCTGCTATTCCTAAAAGTGAAAATAGTTCTTTTATTTTCTCAACCGGCTTAATTGTGTCACCAGAATGAAATACATCATCTAGTGCACCCTACAGACTTGAAAAGTACGCCAAAACTTTGGAGCTACAGGAACGTCCTAAAAATTCCGCGTGCATTCTATGAAATTGGGGCATTCAAAAGCCAATGATGGACATTTTTATCCCCTATTATCCAAGTTGTTGATTATGTTCTAAAAAATGTCAACTTGAAAACTTTCTGCGGACAGCATTGTTGGAGGGCTGTGACATGTATGTTTGTGCAATAGTGCTCTGGTTAGGAAGGGGCGGGAATGCCGCAAGGCGCGTCGCTAGTGTTTTCCTGCATGACCAGTGAAGCATAAAACATGAACCCTCATGAAGAAAAAATGGTGACATGAATATTCGCCAAAATTATTGTATTCTGTACTTTATAAATGCGTGGAAAATCAAAATAAAAAAGATCTTGTTAAGTATGGGTCCCTCCTAGGCAGCGCGATTCATCAGTGACTCAAACTTACCAAAACATGTTTCGACTAATTTTTCAAAATTAAAAATTACCAAGGGAACACTAATTCAGCCGCGAGGCATACACGTCATTCTACTACGCGTCCATATGTTTACGTTTTTGTGCTTCCTGCGCGGCAGGTGACTCGATGGCGCGTTTGGTACCAGGTTCTGGGGAGTTATTAGAAGTGCTTAGCGTATAACTCAGAGTTGTAATAGGTGATATGAGCTTAGAACTGACTCTTTTTATTCATTGTTGTTCCCACTCGATTGAGTGTTTTAGAAAAAAAACAATTGACTAACTTAACTAAG
This sequence comes from Styela plicata, assembly GCA_963675895.2. NCBI lineage: Eukaryota > Metazoa > Chordata > Ascidiacea > Stolidobranchia > Styelidae > Styela > Styela plicata. Next base: position 19,839,216 of record OZ023146.1, on the reverse strand, counting down.
CAGCTGAATTCTGGGTTATTATATTTGACACAATCTGCTGTACGGTTACAGAATGTTGTTTGCAATGCAGATGATAAACTGCATTTAAGGAGACAGGCTTTAGTGATCGCAAATCAATTTGACCGAAAATTTGGAAGCAATTGGCTTGAAAGATGTTTGTTTATTACGGTATATGACTATTTATGGATTTTATTCTGAAAAACTTTCGGAATAAAAATGATTCCATTTGCACTACTTTACACTGTTTACTAGTTCAGAGTACGATAGTTTACACTGTAAATGTGCAGTGTGGCCAAGACTGGCGGAATGCCAGCTACTCAGACACCCAGAGGAAATACTGAATCAGGAATAGGTTCCTGCCAGAAGAAAATTTGGATTTATCTGTATTTGGCTAGAAGATTTAAGTGTGTGGTAGCAGCAAGACTTTATAAAGGGGTTTAAAATCATCGGGTGTCATGAAGTTTAGTACCATATATCCGATTATCATAAAAATATCCCATGCTGCACTGTGCAAGCAACTCATCCTAACCCGGGAGACAATGCCAGATGCTTGCAGCATTGCCGCTCCCTAGTTGGGATGAGAATATTCTGCCATTTTTTATTTTAATGGGGCATTCGGGAATAGGGTACGAAACTTCACTGGACCCAAATCATCAATACTGCCATGAAATAACATTGTTGGTGGCTTTGAAGCCTTATTGTCCGTCCAAAGAAATCGACACGAACACTGTAAATTGGGACAACGTTTTCCTGTTCTTTCTCTACCATAGTTTTCGTATAGTGGTTCTAAAATAAAATTAATAGAAACTTATTTTATTCTTCTTTGCAGGATAGTCAATCGTTGGCAATTCTTTCCAGCTCTTGGTGATTAAACTAAAATTTTTGAAAGTTATAAGAAGCCGAGAAAGAAAACACTGAACACAGTACAGTAAATAAAAATTCTCTACGATTGAGAGATCATATTCATTTGTTTATCAAATCAAGTCAATCCTGCAACAATGAGAAATCTAAAAAAAACATTCAACCAAAAAGAAACATCAAAAATGAAGGCTGAGCGTCGAAAAGCGAACAAGAAAGCTATGGATCAATTAGTGACAATCGTTTTGCCGACCATCGCAGTCATATTTCTACTTATATTTTTGTACGTTTTTGTTTACTCAAGGCCTGGTACGGCGAAGACAGATTTATAATATTCAGAAAAACAGTTTATTTGACTGTAAAATATTTAGAATTTGAGTGAAATATTGGTTCTCGTCTGAAACTTTCAACTTGCCAGAGTAGAAGATATTGGTGTAGAATTGAAATTTTATTTAATATTTTCTAGGGGCAAGATTCGATGCCTAATCCAATGACATTAAACTTCTGACTTGAATAGGCCAGGACAAGGTGGATGAATCTTTGCTTTCTTCGGGTGTACAAAACCGTATTCTTTTTTTCGGATGGATAAAAAGCTTCGAAATCATCGACACTGCTTTTTCATAGCAGTGTTGACGATTTTAAACCATTTTCTACAGTTTGGTAGTACAAGACACTCGAAAAGAAATAATTCTTTTAATATAAGTTTAATTCTTGTGCTTGTCACTATACTCTTGTATTCGAAAAATTGTTCTTTCTGTCTGCAAAGAAAATAGTGATTTTTTTCTGAATCCCAAATTGTTCATGTAATTTTCTTCGAATGTACAGAAAAAAAGTTCAAAATCATCAACACTTCTATTTCATAGCAGTGTTGATGATATTGAACCTTTTTTCTACGGTTTGGTTGCTACAAGACATCCAAAAAGATATATTTAATTACTCTGGTCACAGATGATACATCATGAAATATTGCCAGTTAACTAATTCCCTACTGATCTACTGATTGAATCCATTTCCTTCTGATGTCATGAGTAGCTAGCTGTCAGTCTGGGTAAGGTTCAGTCTTGCAGGCGCTTTCGATTATACCTTTATATTTGGAAAAATTCTATTATTGAGAAAAATTGTTTTTCTTTTCTGTAAAGAGATTAAATTTAGAGAGAAATTGATTTTTTTTATTTTCACAGAATAGATGTTGGTGAAAACTAAGTAGAGTATTATGTTTTGTCAAGCATGAGCCACAGATGAACTGTAAGTTATTGGCACGATCCATCAGTGGCCCATACTTGATAAACAGTATTGAGAAAATCGCCATTTATTTTCAAAATAATATTTACATGTGTTACTGCGATTCTTGATTTTTCAAGAGTAAGATTCAGCCATTTTAATTCCAAAACAAGCCAATTGAAATTTGACCTCATTTTACAAGTCTCCGAAATATCCAATTCAAATTGACAGTTTCACAAAAGCTATGACTTGTTGTAAATATGATATACATAGAAATTTTTATGCTGTATTATTACACATATATTTTTTTTTCCCTATGTGTAGTTTCCATATTATAAATTCGATTTTGTTGGCCATGCACCATTGATGGGCAATGTCTCAGCCATGCATTCCATCGATGACCCATACTTAACAAACCATATTTTGGCATTCTCTGTTCATAGACATCGCAATATTGTGAAATCTTCGGCCAAAATGAGCTAACCAAATGCCGCTTTTCTTCTGATGGAACCATTTTTTATCGGGCGACTAAGTAGCTGACAGTCTGGTAGGATTACAAGAGCAATTAATTAAAAGGTGAGAAGATTGAAATATAATTGAATTGAAGCCATTTATTAGCAATTGTTTTTTTAAACTCGTTTATAACTTGCCAGATTCATACAGTGCCTTTGTAGATATTTTTTTCTCTGTCCATACTGGGAATGCCCAATTTTGTTAAAACAGTTTATCTGAAATGACTAATTATTTGGATAAGGACATTGCTTCTTATACCAGCCATTTTATTTACATGTGTGCTTTTTTAATTTTTTCTATAAGTATCTGCAATAAAGCTTTTACAGGGTGTTAAATGTAGCGTCTGATTTTGAGTTCACAGCAATTTGGGAACTTTGGAGAAGCAGGGGTGAAGTTTCCATGCAACCTGTACTTTTGCGCCTCGCTTATGCCCAATCGGAATTATTATTTGGCTCCATGTCTTATTGAGTGCTTTTGCAGAATTCTTTGCGATCGAATAAGTCTGAATCTCGAAACTCCTTGCCTTCTCGCTGCTTTCCTGATCGTGTTGATCTACAAGGCTTTCAAACTCACGTTAATAGACATCTATCAGGGATGGGGGTTCCTTAGTTCCTATTCCTGCATTTCATGTAGTTCTTTGCACTTTAGTGGCTTCAGGACAATTTTCAAGTTTGATTTGTTTCCTGTGGCATTGTTCTGAGCAAATGAACTTGGTAAGTGAAGGAAGCTGTAATCTTGTGAACCATCCGGCAATGCGAGATGCAATTCTCTTGCACTCATTTGTCAACCGATCATGTTTCATCCGACACAATTAATGTAGATGTGCGTTGCGCCAGGTTTTGAATTATATAGTCACGACCAGGGTTAGGATTTTGTGGTATTTCTAAATTTCACTGACATTGGGGTTCGAACCGTACATATGGTAAAAGTACTGTAAGCAAGGGTTTACCGAATTTTTTTTTTTCGAAATTCAGCAAGGCCTTGAGAGCAACTACCAAAGAAAACCAACCAACGTCCACTCAATAGTGAAGAGCTAGTAAAAGATGTTGTACCAGCAACTGCGCTCCAAACTTCCTAAGCGGAACTGAATCGTCTTTGTAAAGTGTAGTGAGTGGTATCTGCACTGCGCAATGGTAAAACCATCTGCCCACATCTTTGCTTCCTTTTAGTCGCCTCTTACGACATGTAGGAAATACATCAGGACTACGGGTATTCTAAATCCCGCACCTACAGGTTATAATTTGAACTCGATGATTCAAACTTTGTGTTGCGTATTAATAACTCTCTACCCGCTTAGCTAATTCTGTACTAAACTTACAAAAAATTGATTTTTATGCAAATTTTTTTTATTGGAGTTTCCAGGGGTGATTAAAAGATGGCGCAAAGAGATATTTAAGACATAGTAACAGTGTCGGAACTTTCAGAAAAATGACTAAACTGTTAGATAAAGTATAATGAATGGTATATGCCCAGGGTAATGTTAGAATCATCCAAGCATTTTTCCTGTGCACTGAATCTAGTTTATTGGCCGCATACAGCAATAGAAAAATCCCAATTAAAAAAAGAAGGGTTTTGCAAGAGACATAACAAAACCAGTGGTTCAGAATATGAAAAATTGATAAGAATTGAAAGGTCATATTCTCGCACATCTATTTCACTGATATTCGCTTTGAGCAAGGTTAGATGCACCAGCTGGGAGGGAGGAGCCAACGACTGGAGGTCTTCATGGACCGGATCGCCGAAGTCTAATTTGACAGAATTAGCACAATTCCTGTGGCCGTCAGTTCAGATTGAACTTAGAAATATTTGGCCTGGTTCGGATTCAGTCTCTGGATTCAAAAAATTAATAACATTTTGCGGCATTTGGGAAGAGGAGGAACTTTTCTGTCAGAATCACGAGCATGATATTTTTATTCCGGATCGGATCAGGTTTGGATTCATTACGCAATTTGTGTTCCAGGATCAAATCCCAATTCCTGTGGACATCTGTTAACCTACCACCACTGAATGCCAGCGATGCATATTGTATTGCCGAGCCAAACACACCATTGGTATATCGCCATTTTTTTTTAACGAGATCATTCAGTTTATTTGAAAATGAACTAAAAAAGGGGGGAATCTACTCGTACACCCGAATAAAATTCCTTTGGAAGGAAATTTAGATGATATTTCATGATATCACTCTTGCTAGAAGATTTTCAACAATCTCTCTGAACGTCTGGTAGCAACAAAACTGTAAAAAAAAAAGTTCAAAACCATCAATACTGCCATGAAATAGCAGTGTTGATGGTTTTGAAGCTTTTTTTGTCCATTCGAAGAAAACGACATGAATGTTACAGACACCCGAAGAAAACATGACTCTGTCATTGTGGTGGGAAATCTACAACATCCTTCTTCTTGCTTCAAATAAGATTATACTGATGGCAACGGCTGTGTTGAGGCAATCTGACCCAACAAACATTGGGATGTTCACAAGTCCTTTATGACCTTCGACCCCATGTTTCTTTAACGCTGTTGTTTCCATGGCAAACATACACGCATCAGAGCTCACGCCGTGAACCTCGCCACCAATTACGATAACTGTGTGTCCTTCATCATATGTGACATCATAATAAGGCTTTGATTCAAATATTATGCTGTCACAATCATCCTTTGTGATGTCATTATACTCAATTTTCATATTTGAAGAAAGTTCTTTATATATTTCCGAATCATCTTGAATTTTATTTGAATCGGAAATTAGTTCTGATAAACGCATATTTTCAGTACTTTGATGTGACAATTGTACGTTTCGTACATCGTACTTTTTCATTTTGTTTCCGACTTCGTCCCAGGTCAGGCTGGGCTCAATTGGAATCTTAAAATGGGCACCGGCTCCTGCACGTATCACTTTGGGCTCCCAGATGTCCACACATCCTTTAGTTGTAAGGACCTGGAAAAAAAAGAGGGTTTGATATTGGTAGAATGACCAGTGGTGGAACTTAAATAATTATAGAACCACATACAATTTTTTTTCTCACATATAAAAAATCGAAGCCGACCACTGCCTCTTATGTAGATAAAACTCAACGTCAGGAGGGGAGGTTTTGCCGTAAAAATTTCATTAAATATGATTGAACTGGATAAAGCCTTATCCAACACTCAACTGAACCACCATGTACTATGCAAGTCCAGCAGTCATTTCACATATATTCATTACCTTCAGGATTCAAACCTATCTATACTTCGCACAGAAATATTATAGACCGGCTTGAAGTGTATAACCAACATTAAGCTGTTCTTGAAGCCGTCCAAGTTTTTTATTGAAATATTTTTTTTAATAAAATTCACTCCCAGCAAGGCCAGAGGCAGTCCTGAGAAGGAACCAACCAACAGTCCAGTGCTGAAAAGGAACCAACTAACGGCCACTCAATAGAGAGTTACTATGAGATGCGGCACCAGCAACTGCACTCCGAACGAAGAATATTCCAAACGGAACTGAACCGCTCTGATTAAGTGCAGTGAGTGGTATCCGCTCTGGGCAATGGTAAAACCATCCACCCTTCTTTGCATCTTCTTAGTCGGCCCTTACGATACACAGAAAATACTCTATTTCATAGCAGTATTGATGATTTTGAACCTTTTGAACAGTTTTGTTGTTACCAGACACTCAAAGAGAATGTTGAATCTTCCAGCCTGCAAGAGTTATATCATGAAATATCACCTAAATTTCCTTCTGAAGGAGTCCATTTTCTTCAGGTGTCTGAGTAGATGACAGTCTGATTCCCAGAACTCGAAACTGATTAAGTACTAGGTAATATTGGGTGCCCAGTTAGCTCAATCCGTGAAGCGTTGGGAATACGTTTCGAGCTACGCATCTCTGATCGTCATGACGCAGGTTCGAATCCCGTGAGGGATGATGATTATATGCGAGAGGTCTGCTGGGCGCCTCACAGGTGCACCGATATCCTATCACACCAGCAGTGTCATCAAAATTACAAGTCTTATCAAAAGTTCACCTGTTCACATCCAGCTGCAGCTGCTGCTCTCAGTATCGTTCCCATGTTCCCAGCATCTCGTATATTATCACAGACCAAGGTAATTGGCAAAAGAGAATCATTGTGTTCGTTCAACAACTCAAGCCTGCGATCGATTATTTTCTTTCGTGTTATTTCATCTTGTTTAGTTGCGATCGCTAGGAGTCCTTCAGATTGAATTTTCACCTGGGTAAAAAAAAAATATTTTTTTTTTATCCTGTGTGAAAGGAAAGCTGAGAATAAGGCCTAATAATATAGCAAACCAAAACCTTCCATGCCGCTGCTGATGTCACTTTCAAAAAGTTTTTGCCTAACATTTTGGTTCGTCAAGTTTAAAATCTTGGGTAAGTGGCCGCTAGTACAGGGCCTCAGTCAGGGTTATCCACTCTGAGGAGTGGCTGTAAACAAATCTGGCCCCAGCTAAAAATTTCATCCACTCATTCAGATAATTAGTCTAGTTAGGACAGGCCAAAATCGAACATCCTTGGATTTCAGTTAGAGTCGAATAATTTTCCCGAATCGAATATTCAAATCAGATATAAATATAATAAGCAAATGGTCAATATTCTATGATTTGACTCTTCTAGCCACAGATATATTTATATATATATATATAACGTGAGGGCAGATACCACCCTCTGCCTTTACCACAGTAGTTTAGTTCTGTTTGAGGTGTTTTCCGCTTAGAGTGCAGTTGCTGGTACTACATTTTCTAGTAGCGTTTTGCTATTAAGTGGTCGTTAGTTGGTTCCTTTTAGACTCTCCTTTCCGCCTTGCTCAGAGTAAATTTCAATGAAAATAAATTTGTACTAGGTCTTTGCCATATATTCCAATCAGAAATTTTATTTTGTCAGGCACGAGCTGGCTGGGAAGAGGTCGATAACTGCGTCCAATTATGCTCATTGAGAATTTCAAAAAAAAAGAATAATAAGAAGCTCCTACCTCTGAAGCCAGTTGTATTTCCGCAAATCCGACTTTCACAAGATTAGTTTTTGGTAAAACATCCATCGGTAATCCGACAAGATTCTGCAGCCGGCTGAAGTACAAGGAACGAATGAACATTCCAGATTTCATTGCATCCGATATTAGATATTTCCCCTCCAGCAAACAGGCATTGTGCCGTTCTCTAAATAAAAACCATCCTTTGTTTAAACCCATGAAAAAGAACTAAGTAATATAAAAGAAAATATAATCCAAAAGACTTGGTGGCAAAAGACTTGGTGCAATAATTGTTTGGGTCATTGTGAAACTTTCTCAGTGAAGGAATGTGGATTTGCAGCTGAATGCGTGGATTGGTTCAAAATTAGTAAATGCCTATTTTTTATCATTGCTTTTTGGGAAAACTCGAAATACGTGAAAAATTATCGCCACCCAGGGCAGATACCACTTCCAAGCCGAACCAGAAATATCTTATCTTTCTAACAACACTAATCCTGTCTGTCTATAAGCGGTTGCTAGTACAGGGCGATCCCCTCCAAGGAGAGGCTATATTTAAAAAATCTTAGGCTCTGCTCCTGACCTTTATCAGAGTGACACTCACCCAAGCAAGGTTGAAAGCAGTTAACCAGGGGAATAATGGTCAAACAACATATCCAGAATTTTGTTTCCAAAAATAAAAAATTCCAAATATTGTTTACACTAAGGACAATCCTGATGGAGCCCCTCCTTACCTGTACGATCTTGATTTCATATTCAGCATCAAATTCGAGAAACTTCCAATCTTCGCCGGATTTGGCTTCGTGAATTTCAGATTCAATATTTCTTGCGGAATGTCACTGTACATATTGAACTCATCATCATCTTTATCAATTTCGACTTTTGGCTTTGATTTGGGGAATTTCTCCTCCCTTTTTGGGGCCTTTTTCCTCCCCCTTCTCAGTTTTTCATTTCTGAGATGTTCTCTATATTCATCTTCATTCTCGAAAGCATCGATCATTCTCCAAAAGAGACTCCGTCGAGATATCGCAACGAGAGTGTTTTCATGCAACCCGACAATAATATTACGACCTAGATTAGCCAACATTATTTCAGATCTAAACAAGGAAAATAACAGTCAATGTATAGATCAATCAGTAAAAAGTTTTTCAATCTATGCATCTCTGACCATCCTGCGCAGGGAAACTGGTCACAATCTTGTAAGTATCCTCAAAATCAAACCCTTGGTTGGGATGTGCCGTTTGTTGTCCTATGCAGGTGAACGGACCTTGTTGCTGACAATAACCAGCTAAAGGGTTGTTGAACTGGTGCAGGGTGGTCCACACAACTTTGGTCTTGTTTATGCATTTGTGATCAAGTGTTGGTGATAACCTAATGCAGACTGTCTAAAGGCTGTGGTTTACCATATAGTTTTTTTTTTTTTTTATTGAAATTACGCTCTGAGCATAGGGTGCGAAGTAGTGCCTAAAAGGAACCAACTGACGCCCACTCAAGATATGATACAAGTAAATGCACTCTAAGCAGGAAACATCCAAATCAAACTACTATGATGAAGGACATTAAGTGGTATCTGCCCTGGGCTCAATCAGTATAATTCTCAGCTCTCCTTTTCGTATAAAATGATAGTATATTTCATCTATTATGCAACTAGTCGTTATCCCGTTGGCATCGCAGGTTGAGGATCTTGGGCTGGGCAATTGGTTTTAACAATTTGTAATATTAAAAATCAGATCTTGTTATTTATATGGAATCACAGAGATTTGATCCGATTTGGAAAAATTATTCAAATTCCAAACAATTCAATTTTGCCCAGCCCTAATCTTGATTTTAAAATCTGACTCGTTAATCCACACCCACCACTCAATCCAGGGTGAAACAACTTGGGTGGGCTGAGCCGCACTTGTAAGATTAAATTTGTCGAACTCTAACTGTGCACGTCTATAAGTGGCCGCTGGGGCACGTACACCACATCAGTGATCTACACAAAGAGATTCTAAGCTCCACTATCGTTAGGAGAAATAAGTGGCAGGAACAAGTCATTCATATACCAGACAATTCCATCTTATTATGAAAATGCCTGTTGTATAATCATCATGACAATGTGTGATGTTCTAATTAACAAATATAATCAAGATCCAATGTTGAAACTTAAAAGGAACAAACTAACGACCAGTAATATGGTGGAGAGTCACAGAAAATGTAGAACTAAACTGCTATGGTGGAGTGCAGTAAATGGTATCTGCCTTGGGCGATTATCTATCACTTGTTTACTCGTTTGAACCACCCAAACTATTCTGGATAACCTGAAATTTCGGCAAATTGCAAGGAAAAAAAACAATTTTTCAAGTTTTTGAAAAAAAATTGTATTGCAGTGAAGGAACAATTGTGATATAATAATAATATCTCATATAAAATGTGCCATGAACAATAAAATACTAAATCATTTTATCACATGTAAGTCAAAAATATAATGAAAAATACATAGAATGAAAAAAAATACCCTTTTAAGATGACATAACAGATACACATTTTTTATCTTGCAGGAGAAGAAAGCAGAGAACACGGCTGCACCTCTCATGCAGACACCAGTTCTGAATAAGACGACAGTTTTTGTCCCATATTTCTCATTTTTCCTGCGAATGGATCTGGTTGGTGGATGAGGGAGTGAGCGGTGCTTACGTGAACCCTCGTGCAGCGGCAAGGCATCCAGCAGACTTCTTGTATATAATCATCATCCCTCGCAGAATTTGAACCTGCATCAGGATGATGAAAGATGCATAGCTCGAAGAGTTTTGAGGTAACCAAGCATCCTAATGTAGAAGTAGAGCAGTCCTTCCAAGTTTGGAAATTACATGATTTGTTAAGTATGAGTCACTGATGGATCGTGCCGCTTAGGCACGGTTCATCTGTGGCTCGTGCTTGACAAAATACAATTTCTCATTCAGTTATATTTTATTTTAAATGGGATTCAAAATTAACTATATGGATAGACAATGGCCTAGTGGTTAAACACGTTGGCATCTCGGGTTCAAGTCCCAGCTAGTCCGACTCGTTAATCCATGTCTACCACTCAATCCAGGTTGTAATAACTTGGGTGGGATAAGCCGAACAGGAAAAGATCATATTTTTCCACCAATTCTAACCCTGCCCGCTGGTACAGGGCCTTGGGCAGGATGATCCACTCAAGAAAGGTGGTAATTGAGATGCAAACGGGAAATACGATTTTACATTTATTTAAAAAAAAATTCATGCCCATATTGGGAGAAATCTTCATGAAATTTGATGTGATCGAAGATATATTTATTGGATTTGAAAATAATGTATGAGATGTAATGTTGAGAGATGAACTATCCATCTCGCTTCCACACTTCTTGTGAAGAGGGATCCGTGTGCGACCAAATCCCACAAGGGTACTCGAATAAGATGAGGTCGAGAGTTGAACAGCAAAAGATTAGAATCTTATTCCATGTACGTTATTAAAAGATTCCACTAGAGCATAGTATAGCTTTATCAGGTATAGTATCACAATACCTGAATCTTGTATTATGTGAAATAAGATTCGAATCTTTCGTAAAATAATTTAACCTACCTAGTTCTAGTGATATGATGAGACAGTGGACCTTACGAATAGAACCAACATAAGAAAATGTTTGATTTTTTTTGGAAAAAAGGGCATTTCTGTCTGTCTGACCGATACATTTCAAATCTGCTCTGACAAAAATGGCATTAAATTTTGACGATTTGGCAGGAAAGCCATGGGTATAAATAAAAAATTCTGGAACGATTATTTATCTGTCGTTTCTTCACTTTTCCTCACTCCGATAAAAGATCATGAAAAAAAAATGGCATTCAAGAAGCTTCACCACGTGTAGGACTGGGCAGAACCGAATCATTTAGAATTCGAATCTGATTTGAATAGTTTTTTGGAATCAGATCGAATCACTAAATCCATGTACATAAGAAATGTCCCATTTTAACCATTACAACTTGTCTCCATTTTGAAAATTAAGAAATTTATAGTTCATAGTGTTTTTCTAATTCGCACTACATCGTCTAAGAGCAACAATATTCATATTTTAACGACAAAATACAATAGATTTCGGTCAAATATGGCCTGTAAATTCAACCTAAATTGATTGCATTTTGTCGTTAAAATTGAAAATTATAGTTTATGTAGAAAGTTTTCGTTCCTATGAACGATTCACGACCGATTCGAATAAATTGTGCTTTGAATCGCCGAATCCAATTGCCCAGCTCTAGTGACATGGTGTATACCTTCCTCATGGCGACAAAGAAAAGTACGCAAACTTGGTTATCAAAAGAATAATAGACTTCTGCAAAAAATAAGCTAATGCGAATTAAAATGAGGACACAAAATGCAACAGAAAATACAAAATTGAAGAATAAAATTGTTTGAGGCGAAACAAATTGACAGAAGAATTATGATAATACCACTTTCAAAGTACAGAATGCGACATTGCTGTGTTTATTGTCAATGATATTACACTTTTTAGTTGCTATTTGCTTTCTAATTGGTAGGTAGCTAATCTGTACCTTCTGGGCACTGCAACCAGACGGGCTTGTAGTGAATTTCCTACGACAAGAGGCCCAGGCAATAGAGTTGTTGCTGGCTGTAATGTCATTGGCAGAATAGTCATTTCAGGATTCTGATTGAATTTGAGCTGAGAGCAAACTCAGCCCTGATAATATATTTGGAGTTGTCTCAACCTAAACGGCAAGTTCATGTTTGCGTAAGTGGCTACTGATGTAGGGCTATGCTCAGAATGACAGTCTAAAACGACTATTAAGAAAGAAGAAAAATAGCCCAAATGATAACAAATTTGAGGGCGCGATGGCCTAGTGGTTAAACATGTAAGCATCGCAAGTTGAAGGTCTTGGGCTCGAGTCCAGATTGCTTATCCATGCCGACCACTCATCCCAGGGTGAAATAATGAGGGTAGGCTAAGCCAAAATAAGAAAAGCTAATCCAATCAGGAAAAGCTAATCCAATCAGGAAAAGCTAAGCCGAACAGGAAAAGATCATATCTTTCCAGCAGTTGTAACCCTGTCTGTCTATAAGTGACCGCTGTTACAAGGCCTTGGACAGGGTGATCCACTCTAGGAAGTGGCTGTATAAAAAATTATAATAGTAGATATAAATCATAGTGAAACTAGTTGCTCTAACAAAATCAACTTCACATCAATGAAGGAGCAATAAATAAAAAATACTGTTCTGAGTGAAAGAAAAAAAGCTGGATATGATGGATTTGTGAGGGTTGACATTTTAGGCTCCAGGTCCCAACAAGTCCTGCTTGACGATTTTAGTTAACCCAGAGCAGATAAGACTTGTTATATTAGTTAAATTTTGTTGTAAAATGATGGCCGTTTTGGAATATTGTTTATTTAATGAAGCCTTTTTCTAATTCAAATTTGCGAAATATATATCTCCTCGATTGAACAAGTTTCGAAATTACCCAAAAAGCCAAAAAGTTACGAACAGAAAATTTTGCCGAAAAAAATTTAGTCACAAAATTTTTGGTCCAAAAATAAATGTTTAGTTTAGCAGGGGTTGCTGATGGAGGGCACCATCGAGGTACCTGCCACTATTGGTACTCAGACGCCCGATGAAAATGGGTTTCCATCATTAAAAAATGGACAAAATTTCATGATATATCTGTGTCTGGAAAATCGAAAACTCTTTTCGAGTGCCTGATTGCGACAGAACTGTCAAAAAGCTTCAAAATCATCAACACTGCTATGAAATAGCAGTGTTGATGGTTTTAAAGCTTTTTCATAAAATGAAATTAATATTACAGAGACCCGAAGAAGGCCTAATTCTAGCAAAGTATCTGACATTAGACAAAATATAATTGTCGCAAGATTGAACATTTATTTAAATTTTTTAAAATCCACACAGAAAAACAAATTGTGTACAAATATTCTAAAATACATAACACACTCTGGCTAATTGAAACATAATATAAAATCACTCAATTGCAAGAACGCAACCATATAATTCCACTAGATGGCACTATATTCTTTTTTTCCAAATACATCTTTGGGGGTGCAAAAATCACTTTGTTATTTCTATATAAATTGTTATGAACAAATATTTTTACATTGATCGCAGACCAGGCATAAACGCAGAGCTTGAAATAAACATGACAGTGTGCTGAATTTGATATGGAAATCCTGTGGGTACAGGCTTTAGAATAGTCATAAAGTATTTCCTGCGCGCCGTAAGAGGAACTGAGAAGTGGTAGATGGTTTTACTATCGTCTAGAGCAGATACCACTAACTGCACTTCAAAATAGTGGTTCAGTTCTGTTTGGGATATTTTCCGTTTAAAGTGCAGTTGCTGGTGCCACATCTTTTAGTAGCTCTTTGCCATTAAGTGGCCGTTAGTTGGCTCTTTTTAGGCACTGGTTCCGACCTTACATAGTGTGAATTTCAATAAAATAAAAAAGATAGAGGGTGATGATGATAACGAAATCCGAGAAAAGAAAATTTGTTTTTGTATGTGCATTATTAAGAATGACCGATTTTGAGACCAGCTGTTATATTGTTCAGGGCATAGCCAGTTGACTTCATTTCAACACAACAATCTTTGAAGCAGAAACATGGCTTTTCTCTATTGTCACTGGAGTGTAGTTTAAATCTATTGTGGATTACTGGGCTCCTTGAAGACATATTACGATGAAGTTTTTTTTTTTTTATTATTACCGTATTTCTATTTCCTCTGAACACGAACCTACAGGATGTCGAGAGAATGAGAGTTTCGCTTCCTGATCACCAATCGCATCGGAGTGTATCTTAAACCACTTGGATATGCCCGGTTTTCACTCATCATATTCATTATTTAGAAAATGTGTGAAGAACTTTTGCGCTCTTTCACGATCTATACGAGCTTCAATTCCGTGTTTCCGGGATTTTGGTGAAGGACGAAGCATTAGTCCACTGAATATTTGTGCTGAAAAAAAAAAGATTTTGTTAAAATATTCAGGTAAATTAGTGGTGGTATTTGGTAGAGTTGGGTTGTAATTGCTATAGGCCTCACGTAATTGCGACAAATTAATTTACGTTATTTCCTAAATATCAACATTTCTTTGTTACTGCACATTTTTGCACGATACGTCTCTAAACGGTATTTTTGGCAGCGATAATTCAAGCCCATGTTATATTGCAATATTAGAAACCTCAAAAGTGCATCCTCAAAACCAGGAGTTAATTTAAATTTAATATCTACACAAACAATTGAAGACTTGAAGAATAAATTTGAAAAAAAAAACAGCTTTAATAGCTGATTACGTAAGTGGGCTGCATAAAGTAATTTCCAGCACCATTGCGTGATTCCGTAATAACTTCAGCCCAACTCTAGCGGTTGGGGAAGGGAGCATGAAATAGAATGTCAACATTTAAAAGTGGTGGGTAGCAAATATTGGTATGGCAAGGTTGAATATCTCGGGTTCGAGTCCCAGTAAATCCGGCTTGGTAATCCATGCCCACCACTCAACACATGGTGTAATAACTTGGGTAGACTAAGCTGAACCAAAAATATCATATCTTCACAACAACTCTAACCCTGTCCGTCTATAAGCGGCCGCTGTTAAAAGGCCTTGGTCACGGTGATCCACTCCAAGAAGTGATTGTAAAAAAAAATTTAAAGTAAACAAGACTCTTAATCAGATTTGCCATTATAAAAAATATTTACCGGTATTATCAAATCATATATTTTCAAATCTGATTTTATTTAAAAAGTTAGTGGGAGAATATTAATGAATATTAACAATTTAGGCAAAGACTTTTAGTGCCAACGTATTTACTGCGTGTCGCAAGAGATGGTTGTATCATCTCCCAGGGCAGATACCATTCACTGTACTTTACTATAGGAGTTTAGTTCTGATGTTTTCCGATTAGAGTGCAGTTGCTTGGACTACATCTTGTAGTAGCTCTTTGCTATTTAGTGGACGCTAGTCGGTTCCTTTTAGGCACACCCGGCCTTGCTTAAGATGAATTTCAATAAAAAAAAAAACGGTATTATCAAATCATAGCTTCTCGAATTCGATTTTATCCAAAAAGTTAGTGGGAAAACGTTAATGAATAACTTTGTTCAAAATAAAAGCAAAATTTCAACAAATCTTTTAGAAATATTCAATCAAATCTACAAAGTACATCGAATAACAAAAATAAGCATTGGTTTCACTCAAATTTCATATCTCACTCGAATTGATTTGCTTCTATTTATTGCCAGTTTCACTCCCACCTTATCGGAAAAACAACAAGTTATGGAACTCACCCACTAGCTCGACATCAAGTCCATTGTCATCTTTATATCGCAATAATTCCCGTAAAAACGCTGCGATGTATTTGAAGACGTTACGATGGTGTCGAGACATTCCTTGTAGCACCTGATAATATCATGTAAGTTCTAGTGTTGGGAATTCTAGGTAAAAGCACTGATTTTATCTAGCATATGGTACTTTGTTTATCGAGTTTATTTTATGGTACTTTTACCTGTACAAAAATATCATGTTCTCATTCCACAGAAATATAAGTTTACTGTAAGCTTTTGTTAGAGCATAGTCTAACTTCTTCAGACAAGATTAAAGTCTAAATCTTGTCTGAAGAAGTTAGACTATGTTCTAAGGAAAGCTTACAATAAACTTATATTTCTGTGGAATGA
Organism: Styela plicata; assembly: GCA_963675895.2. Lineage (NCBI taxonomy): Eukaryota > Metazoa > Chordata > Ascidiacea > Stolidobranchia > Styelidae > Styela > Styela plicata. The sequence continues at coordinate 19,822,989 of OZ023146.1, read as the reverse complement.
GAACATGATATTTTTGTATATTAGCTTGTTATTATCTCATTCGTGTATCCTTGTGAATTCTCTCACACAGGGATTCAGGATTTTAAGGAAACAAGGAGGAGGGATAGGTAGTTCATTTCAGGATATCAACGAATCACGTAAATTTATTTTTATCTAGTTTCAAGAATATCCGATTCCCTGAGTTCAACTTTTACCAAGTTTTCTGTTTAAAGTTTTACCTGTCAATTTACTAGATAAAATAAGTAAATTTACCTTTTTTTTTTAACTATGTACTTAGGAAATTAACTAGGTATCTGCTTAAAAAAAGTGGGTGCCTGGTATGAAAAATTAGGCAAATTGTACATGCTTTGAAAAAATTGCTTCGAAATTGACAATTCGATATTTTTCAAATCTATCAAAATATGCCTTAAAGCAGCAAAACGACGAGTTCACCTAGTTTGTAATTTAGGTTCTGTTCTACCTGGTTTAGAAAATGAAACTAGGTTACCTAGTAATACTTTGTGGATGTTAGAACCATCCACTATTTCTGTTTTTTTCAATCACCTCTCATGCCATTTTGAAGTAACTTTATGTCATACAATGTGGTCAATAGTTGGTTCATTTTGAGCACTGTATTTGATGTTGCTTAGAGCGAATTTCAATGAATTTTTCCCTTCAAACCCACCTGTTTACATTGGAAGAAAATATCGCTGACTTCTAGGCAAGGTTGGTACAAATGAAATGGTATAACTGGTTCTGGGAATGCTTCTAGGAGAATGAGGAGAGCTTCCCCTGCTGAATGGTTCGAACCTGGTAACAAAATGGTAATATTGGTATTAATTTAATGGTGCTTCTGGTATAATGTGGAGAGCTTTTGCCTCCTGAATGGTTTGGAATTGGCAATATAATGGTAATATTTGCATGTTTGCAATAGTAGTTATGGTAGAATTTGTAAAGGACCACCTGATAAAGGGTCAGTTAAAAGGGGGAATATAGGATAGGATTGGAATACCTGGTATTGGCAGGATGATGGAAGCATGGTTGGTATAAATAGAATGGTATGACCAATCCTGGGAATGCTTCTAGTAGAATTGGGAGAGATTCACCTACTGAGTGGTTTGAAACTGGCAATAAAATGGTAATATTGGTGGTCATTTGATTTTTGGTATAATATTTTGTCAGCTGAGTGGTTTGACCCCCGTGATGAAATGTTAATATTGGTATCAATGTAATGATAGTAGTTTTAAAGGGAAATTCGCCCACTGGATGATTTAAGCCTGGTAATAGAATGGTATTAACGTCATGGTAGTCATGGTCGAATGTGCTTCACTGCTGAATTGCACGAGACTGGTAATAACGAGAGCATCATTAGTTATGACTGGATAATGAATGGTGTGAGTTGCTGAGTGGTTTGAGCCTGGTTATTGGATGATGAATTTTTCTCTTCCTCGTACCTGGCAACTTCAATCTTTCTGTTGATGTATCGACCTTCATATCCAAACAATCTCGAATATCTTCAACTTCTGAATGTAAACCTGGTTGTTGAAAAAGATCTTCCTGTGAAGGCAAGTGAAACAAATTATATTTAATTCTTAAGTGCTCAGAAGTATTCTCTTTTGTATGGAATTTCTTTCGAAGAAGTTTTTTTTTTTCATTGAAATTCACTCTGAGTAAGGTCGGAAGCAGCTTCCCAAAGGGAAACCAACCAACGGCCACTCAATAGCAAAAAGCTACTATAAGATATGGTACCAGCAACTACAATCTAGACAGAAAACATACCAAACAGAACTGAACCATCATGGTAAAATGCACTGAGTGGTATCTGCCCTGGGCAATGGTAAAACCGGTTACCACTTCTTGGAACCCAGAGCTTAAATTGATTAAATTGAGGTTGAGATCTCATTTTTATTCTACATGTGAGGAATGCCGACTACACGACTTGATCATATGGTAAACCATGGTCTCTCGTGCAGAAACCAGTCACAAGTCAGGATGAAAGGGTTTTGCCTAACATTTCACTCAATTTTTTTCCACGTTGACATGGTAATACCCACAATTATCTTAATTTCAAACCCAACTTGGAACTGACATCTGCAAGAGAGGTGTGGTTCACCAATATGGTTAAGCCGTATTTTCGGCTTTCCTCTATTTCAGGTTAAAATTGAAATCCTATTATTCTTTGCCTGTAGATAGGGGCGGGCGGAATCTAATCATTTGGAATTCGAATCGAGTTACTAATTCCATGTAAAAATGCCCCAAATGTCCCATTTTTGGTATTACAACTTGTCTTCATTGTGAAAATCAAGAAATTTATAGTAAATAGTGTATATTTTAATTCACATTCCCTGTCTGAGAACAACAATTTTTATATTTTAATGACAAAATATAATCAATTTTGGTCAAATTTGACCAAAATTGATTGTATTTTATCATTAAAAATGAAAATTCTAGTTCATTCAGCACATTTTTGTTCCTACAAACGATTGATTCCAATAAATCGTGCTTCGATCGATTCGAATCACCTAATCGAATTCCCCAGCCCTACCTGTGGAGTTAAAATAAAATCTTAGATAAGATAATATAATACAACACATAACAGCTACCTGCCGTCGTCCGTATCTGTATAAGTGATCGACCAATGTCCATAATTCTTTAGGTATCGATAACGTTAACTCATTCTCTACTGAAGCCAGATCTGCTATTCGGTTAGGCTGGATCTTGCTCTGCAAAGGAAGGATCTTGGTGTAAATGAAATGTGAAATCATCTCAATGGAAAATACTAAAACGGGAACTATGCTCTAAGAAGAAAACATCACACATAGGGCTCAGCAATTTTTTTTTTCATAGCCACTTCTTAGAGTAGATCACCCTGCCCAAGGCCCTGTAACAGTGACCACTTATAAATGGACAGGGTTACAATTACTGGAAAGATATCATCTTTTCCTGTTTGGCTTAGCCTACCACGGTTATTACACCCCGGGTTGAGTGATGGGTATGGATAAGCGAGCCGGACTCGCCGGGGCTCGAACCTGAGATCTTCAACCCGCGATGCCAACATGTTTAAACACTAGGCCATAGCGCCTCCCAATGCCAGTTACTCAGACACACGACGAAAATGAGTTCCGCCAAAAGAAAAGGTAAAAAATGGGCAAGATTTCATGATATATATGTAGCTGGAAGATTTAAATGTCTCTTTCGAGTGTCTGGCAGCAACCAAACTTTATAAAAAGGGTTCAAAATCATCAATACTGCTATGAAATAGCAGTGTTGATGGTTTTGAAGCTTTTTGTCCATCAGAAGAAAATCACAAACAGTTTGGTCAACCCAAGAAAATCAAGGTTTTGCCACCCTAGGGGTCATGCACCGATGTCAGACTGCTGCGATGTCAGCAATAAACCTTATTATCACAAAGGTGAGATTTTGTTTTTATTGAAATTCCCTCTGAGCAAGGAAGCAGCTGCAATAACCACTCAATAGCAGAGAACCTACTAAAAGATATACCACCAGCAACTGTGTTCTAAATGGAAAATATCCGAAGTGTAACTGAACCATCATCGTAAAGTGCAGCGAATGGTATCTGCCCTGGGCGATGGTAAATCCATATATCACTTCTTAAAAGGTAGATAGATATAGGCCTAGCTGCTTTTTGATCCAACCACACTTGTTTTTGACATTCCAGTCTGTTACAGTGAATGTAAGTTGAATAGGAACAACAAATATATTTACCCATCAGATCGAGTTGAATCGTTAATCGGATTGCCTGAGTTGATCATAATTGCCGGCTGTTTCTGTGAAGTCTATGCGATGGTAGTAGTTGAACATGTTGGCATCGCAGGTTGAAGACCTTGGGTCAGAGTCCCAGCGAGTCTGGCTCACTTATCCATGTCCACCACTCAACCCAGGGTGTAATAACTTGGGTAGGTAGGCTAAGCCGAGCAGGAAAAGATCATATCTTTCCAGCAATTGTAACCCTGTCAGTCTATGAGTGGCTGTTGTTACAGGGCCTTGGACAGGGTGATCCACTGTAAGAAGTGGCTATAGAAAAAATGCTGTACACAAAGGCTTAGTTTGGGGAGCAATGCACTTACCAATGTTTTAATCTCATCATGGGGAACACTCCTGATAGGTTTCTGGAGCCGACACAAAGCTTCTATCGACATTCCGAAACAACTCGGTAAGTAGCGACCTTTCATAGTTATGAAGAAATCTTTCCCTGGAACAAAGTATAGTCAGGTAAGGCTGGAATTTTCTTAAGATTAATTACATTGCAGGTTAAAGAACTCAGGTTCGGGTCCCGGTGAGTCCGGCTCACTAATCCATGCCCACCACTCAATCCAGGGTGTAATCACCTGGGTAGGCTAAGCCGAACAAGAAAAGATCATATCTTCCCAGCAATTGTAACCCTGCCCGTCTATAAGAGGCCACTCGTACAGTGCCTTCGGCAGGCTCGATCAAAAGAACTTTGCTTAGGATAGAATAGGATGTCATTTTTATTCTGAGGGAGAAAGCCGAGAATACAACTTAATCATATGGTGAACCACAACCTCTTATGCATATACCAGTTCCGAATCAGGGTGAAGGTTTTTTGATTATCTTATTTCGCATTTTTCCTGTACATGGACCTCCTTAGCGGAGGAGGCCGTAAGCAGTGCTTACGTGAACCACCGTGCACCAATGAGGTGCATCTCCCGCATATAATCATCATCCTTCCCGGAATTCGAACATGCGCCATGATGATCAGAGATGCGTAGTTCGAAGTGTATTGCCAACGCTTTACCGATTGAGCTGACCAGGCACTTTAAACATATGTTGTTACGTATGGGTCACTGATGGACCGCACCATCCAGGCACAGTCAATCTGTGACGCATCTTTCACAAAATAAAATTTGAGATCAGGACTGGTGGAGAAAGCCGTAACGCATGGTTACGTAAACCCCAAATTGCCACACGCTGATGGATGGGTCCAGAAATTCATATCACATATAATCAACGCTCATAGAATCCAACCTATGGTCTACGGTCAAAGATACATAGTTCCAGGAGAATTTCCCAACGCTTTACCGATTGAGCTAACCGGCCACTACTAGTCGATAGAATATTACTTACCGTCCTTCAAATGCAAAATTAAAATGTCTTCTATCTGTTCTTCCCCAGAATTTAACAGTGGAGCCGTCAATCGATTAACGTAAACTTCAAACTCGAGAACAAACTTTTCCCCTGTAATCCAGTTATTAATAATTAATTGAGATTTGAATTAAGATTTGACACCAAGATTTAGATGTTTTGGTTTTGCTGATGTGTGAAAGTGTCAGACAACAAGTGTGAGAGTCCTCCCTTCTAAACACACACAGTACACAAATGTATTTCTGTGATGTTTCAACTGACCAGAGTAAGAATTACTTAAGCTTTCTGAATGAAGAAAAGGCAGATGATTTCATCATCGCCCAAGGGCAGATGCCAATCACTGCACTTGCACTTCGCCATAGCGGTTCAGTTCTGTTTGGGATATTCTCCGCTTAGAGTGCAGTTTCTGATACAACATCTTCTAGTAGCTCTTTGGAATTTAGTGGCCATTGTTAGTTAGCTCTTTTTAGGCACTGCTTTCGGCCTTGCTTGGAATAAAATTCTATAAAAAAAATTCCAGACATAGTAAAAACTAAACTCAACAAAAGCAATGTACCTGGTAAAAGACATCCTGTTGGTTTCGGGATAGTTAACCAGCTTTTACAGAAACCAGCTTGACCAGGTTTACTGATGAATTCAAAGTTACACGGCCTCATCCCGTCGTTGTCTATCTCAATTGTTTCTAACTTCGGTTGCTGGAACTTTATCTCTCCAAAGTCAACCTAAAAAAAAAGACTTGGTAATCCATGTCCTCCATTCAACCGAGAGTGTAATAACTTGGGTAGGCCAAGCCGTACCAGAAGGAACGTTCGTTTATAAGTGGCCGCTCGTACAGGTACACTGAAAAGAAGTGGGCATTAAAATATGTACGAATAACAATTGTACCCCATGTAGGGGTCGTCCAAAACCGAATGTCTTTTGGTTTCAGGATCGAATTGAATAATTTTCCCCAAATCGAATTGGATTCATATAATAAACAAACAAAGATATTCTTTTATCGGCTTATAACTTAGGTGCTAATTCACACTTATCTATGAAAAAGATTAGAAATTATCATTTTCTTAATTTTGAATTGTTGCAGAAATCAAATCAAATAATTTATGATTTGAATATTATAAATTGAATCGAATATCTTGGATAGTCCTAACTCCATGTAAAAAAAAAAATTCAAGACAAAACTGAATCACTATACTTAGTAGAGTGCAGAGATTGATATTTGCTCTGGACAATGATAAAACAAACATCGTTGCTCCCTTTAGAGCAGACATTCACTGCACTTTACCTAGTTGGTACAGTTCCATTTGGTATGTTTTCCGCTCAGAGTGCAACGCAGACTACGGCTACTGCATTTTGAAGTAGTTTTTTGCTATATAAGAAACTGAGTTGGTTGGTTCCGCTTGCATATAGCGACTTTCAGAAGAAAGAGGCGTCGTTAACGATCTCGTAATTAGGGCTGGGCAATTCGATTCGGTGATCCGAATAGATGCGAAGCACTATTTAGTCGAATCAATCTTGAATCGTTCGAAGGAAGGAAAAGTCGCAAATGAACTAGACTTTTCATTTTCAACGTCAAAATACAATCGATTTTGGTCAATTTTGACCAAAATCGATTGTATGTTGTCATTAAAACATGAAAATTGTTCCTTTAAAGCATGAGACGTGGATTGAAAATATATTACAAACTATAATTTTCTTGATTTTCACAATGGTGACAAGTTTTAATAGCAAAATGGTATATTTGGTATTTCCATAGAATTTGTGATTCGATCAGATTCGAATTCCAAATGATTCGGTTTTGCCCAGCCCTATGCCTAATAAAACCCACCTCTTGTTTATTTAACTTCATAGACGGCAGATACTCGTTCTCCTGTTTATCGAGACGTCGGTTCTCGTCTTCAAATACTTTCTTATATTTCTCCTGGTCGATCACTTTCACCTACAAAACATGATAAACATTACTAAAAGCACATAAGGGCACAGAACAGAGAGCAAAAAAGTACTCTCATCAGAAGCAAATAGTAATATTTTTTTCTATTGAAATTCACTCCAAGCAAGGCCAGAATCAGGTTCCAAACGGAACCAACCAACGGCCACTCAATAGCAAAGAGCTTCTAAAGATGAGGTACCAGCAACTGCACTCTAAATGGAAAACATCCCTAGCGGAACAGAATCGTCACGGTGAAGCGCTGTGAGTGATATCTGCCCAGGGTGATGGTAAGACCATCTACCACTTCTTTGCTTCCTTTTAGTCGCCTCCTACGACACGCAGGAAATGACTATTCTAAAGCCCATACCTACAGGGTGTGAAATATAAGTGTGAAGTTCATCAGAATAACTGTGTTTTGCGCTTGAAGCCGAAATACATGCTGGCGTTCTTTTCTAAGTTTGTTTTATTTTAAACTTGAGTTTTACGTAAGCGCGACTATGAGCATACATTAACTTTTTCCAATATAACTGAATAATTGGCTTTGCAAGATAATGGAGAGTGTACGTTTAGTTGTGAACGTTCAAATATAATAAACCAACACAGCAAAGCAGATGTGTATTACGTTTTTTTATAGCCACTTCTTAGAGTGGATCACCCTTTCCAAGGCCCTGTAACATTGGCCGCTTATAGACGTACAGGGTTACAATTACTGGAAAGATGTGATCTTTTCCGGTTCGGCTCAGCCTACCCAAGTTATTACACCCTTGATTGAGTGGTGGGCATGGATAATCGAGCTGGGGCTCGAACCCAAGTTGTTCAACCTGCGATGCCAACATGTTTGACCACTAGGCCATTGCGCCCCATTTTGTTTTTGCAATGCATCAGTAAGACAACCTAACATGTTTTGTGACCTTCAAAATACATCAAAGAAAATGGTACATGATTTTGCTCAAAATAGATCAGAGAATATGGTAATATACCAGCGAAAAAAATTACAGTGACATTGACAACTCCAGTTTCAAACCCTCGACCTGCAGCTCAAAACCAGAAGGTACTTACTCCAACTCTGAACAAAGCACTGACTGGTTTATGATCGCTCAACTTCAACTTCATATGTTGTTGGTATTGGAGGAGTTCTACTGAACTTCGAGGTTTGCCTGAAACACAGGAAATAGACTGAATAATGACCAAGCCTAGAGTCGATAACATTTTCATAGTATAGGATAGGATATCATTTTTATCCTGCGGGAGAGGAAAGCCAAGAATACAGCTTAACCATATGGCAAACCATGACCACTCGTGCAGATACCAGTTCCAAATTCGGCGTGAAAGTTTAGGTTTTTGTATTATTGTATTTATCATTTTAGCTGTGCATGGAACTGGTTGGTGGAGGAAGCCGTAAGCAGTGCTTAAGTGAACCACCGTGCAACGACGAGGCGTCTAGCAGCCCTTTCGCATATAGTCATCATCTACTACAGCATTCGAACCTGCATCAGAGATGCGTAGCTCGAAACGTATTCCCAACGCTTTCACCGATTGAGCCAAACGGGCAACCAATAATAAGATCAATAACTGTGAAATAAAGGGTTCTGGATATAGAATATCAATTTCTTTTCTTGTAGGTAAGGCTGGGCAGTTCAATTCGGGGATTTTAAGCACAAGTTGTTCAAGTGAGTCATGGATTGGCAGTAGGAAGTGAAGCATGAAAAACGGAGTGAAAGAGTGCACAATCGTTAGCTCAATTGAAGCATTGGGAATAAATATGCTTGGAGCTATGCAACTCTGATCATCATGATGCACATTCGAATTCCCCTAGAATGATGATGATGATTGATAACACGACAATAAAATGGTTTGGAACCCTGATTTTAACAAATTCAGACTCTTCTCACCATTTGCAACATTCCGAATCGATGAAGCTGACTCCTTCCACAACACTCGGTCACACCACGCAGGAGTCCGGCATTTATCTGAGGTGTCCCATTCATCTGATCCTGGATTATATTTATACGTCGGCCGAAAATTAAGTTGCCCCTCCTCAAAACCTCCAAAGACTTTTCTCTCGTATTTTTGAATGGTAAGCTAAATATAAAAATTGGGTATACTATAAATAAGAAGCATGTTGGAAAGGTTGGAAATACATATATATAAATGATAGGTTCGAGTCCCGGCGAGACCGGCTAGCTGATCCATGCTCGCCACTCAACCCAGGGTGTAATAACTTGGGTAGGCTAAGGAACAGGAAAAGATCACATCTTTCCAGCAACTGTAACCCTGTACGCATACAAGTGGCCACTGTCGCAGTGCCTTGGACAGGGTGATCCACTCTAAGAAGTGAATATATAAGAAAAATTTATATAAATGAACTTTATTCCACTTTGCCATTCAATTAGCTCTTTTTGTGTATCAGTAGGTGGGGCTGGGCATAACCGAATCATTTGAGGCCCTGTAGGTACGAGCTTTAGAATAGTCCTAACATATTTCCCGCGTGTCATAAGAGGTGACTAAAAGGAAAGCAAAGAATGGTCTGTCCAGGGCAGATACCACCTACTGCACTTCACCACGACGATTCAGTTCTGTTTGGGATGTTTTTCGTTTAGAGTGCAGCTGCTTGAACTATTATCTTTTAGTAGCTCCTTGCTATTGAGTGACCAAAATCGATTGCTTCTTGTTGGTAAAAATGAGAATTGATTTTGTAATCAAATAAGATTAGAGAAATATTCAAAAATACATGAGTAAGGAAGTCTAGGGATCTAACTAACGGCCAATATAATGGAAAAGAGTTAGTACAAGATAAAGTGCCAGCAACTGCACTCTGTTCGAAAAACAACTCACGCAGAACTGAACCACAATGGTAAAGTGCAGTGAGGGTCCACTTTGGTAAATGATTAAAATTATCTATAACATCTTTGCTTTTTCTTACTCTTTTCTTTCGACATGTGGGAAATATGTTAGGACTTGAAGGGCTAATATTAAGACACATTACTCTAACCCATCCAATTCCATAGAAATATTACCTGGTCTTTTTCTTTTAACTGCTTATATCCTCCCTCCTCAATTAAACTCTTCACATAGTCAGATGAGAAATCTTGAATTCTGTAGTTGAGGTCACCCAACCAGAACACAATGCTAGAAATTAATAAAATTCGGTTAAAAGTACATACTCAGAAGATAGATCTTGGATTCTGTTGCTCAGGTCACCCAACCAAAACACAACGCTAGAAATGAACAAAATATTTAAATGCTACAAAATCATAGGATAGACCTAGGATATTTTATTTGACGTCCCATAACCAAAATGCAAAACTAGAAATGAACAAAATATTTGTAAAGATTTCATAATCACTGTGTTTAAATGCACCGAACCAGAACACAACGCTAGAAATGAGCGAAATATTTAAAATTTAAAAAGAAAAATCGGGGATAGTTTGGTTGAAGTTACCTAACTAGAACACAGTGCTCAAAATAAAACTAGGTTTGTTCAAATTATTTGATTAGGGATGAGCAAATTTGTGATTTATTCGTTAAGCCGTATCCTTGGCTTTCCGTCTCCCGTAAGATAAAAATGAAAACCTAACTTAACTTAAATATTCAAAAACCTTGGAATCGAAACAAGAAATAATGAAAAAAAATTTACTTACTCGTGTTGATCTACAGACATTGGCATTATTTGTCCTTCAACATTGAATCTTAATTTAGAGAAAATACAAGCAAAATCTTCGTTCCTACGTTCACATTGTTCCATATGAGCTGCTAAGTGGGAGTTGACAACACATATCGACGAACTATGCAGATCCAAGCGAACTGCTACACCACCTTTGTTTCCCTGAATCAAAATGTAAAGATATCAGTGGTCGTTAGTGTTGACCGCTGCTTCAAACCTTCGGCAGAGTGAAGCAACTAGTATGACAAAGAATAGAGAAATAAACTTCCCAACAATGCAGAACTGAATCGCTATATGAAAATGGTTTCATCACCCCGCTAAAATGCCGGTATTATCGATATGTGACACTATTTTTTCTGACATCAACAAGTATGCCATTGCGCCGGTTTCAGTGGTTCCTTTTAGGCACTGCGTCTGGCCTTGCTTAAGTTAATTTCAATAAGGGAAAAAATTAAAATAAAAAAGCAGGTGCATATTATGAAACTCTCCAAATGTGTGTGGGTTGTCATGAAAATGTAGAAGTAAAAGAGACACTGTGAGTGTGCCAAACAGACTTTTTTGTTGTCACTTTATTTGCCAACTTATTTTTAAGAATTAAATCGAAAGTTTAATTTATTTTTTTTTCTTATTGAAATTCACTTTGAGCAAGGCCGAAAGTAGAGCCTAAAGGAAACCAAACCAACTAATGGCCACTTAATAGTAGAGAGCTAATAAAAGATATAGCACCAGCAACAGCACTCTAAGCGGAAAACATCCCAGACGATTAAACCCCCCCTGTTGAAGTACAGCGAGTGGTATCTGCCCTGGGTGATGGTAGAACCACCTACAACATTGTTGCTTCCTTTTAGTCATCCCTTACGACACGCAGGAAATATGTTAGGACTATTCCAAAGCCAGTACCTACAGGGCTGGAATAATAAACAAACAAAGGGATTTTCTGTGAAAATGCCAAAGTCACAAAAATATACATATATTTTATAGAAAATTTAATTTTTTAAATCACTGTGAAAAACGGTTCGAATAGTTTATACATCACGAATCGAATGTTTTGTACAGCCCGATTAGCTCAATCGGTAAAGCGTTGGGAATACGCTTCGAGCTACGCATCTCTGATCGTCATGACGCAAGTTCGAATTTTGTCAGGGATGATGATTATATGCAAGAGGTCTGCTGGACGCCTCGCCAGTGTACGGTAGTTCACGTAAGCGCTGTTTATGGCTTCCTCCACCAACCAAGTCCATGCACAGGAAAAATGATAAATACAATAATCCAAAAAAACTTCCATCCCGATATGGAACTGGTATCTGCACAGGTGATCGTGGTTCGCCATATGCCTAAGCTGTCATCTAGGCTTTCCTCTCCCGCAGGATAAAAATGATACCCTATCCTATCCTATCCTATACCTACTCACCATTCTTCCAAGCAGTCCGGTACCAACTTGATGCCTCGATTTTCCCTTGATTGAAAGGATGTGCATTGACTTGACATACACAAGCAATAACATTCCTACAAGTCTAACGGATTCAAGCTGAAAAAAAGGAAAAATATTTTGGCAAAAGTTTTTGACTGTTTAGAAACTAAAGCGAATCGCGCTCTCACCAGGAACAGATTTATTGAAGGTTTTTTCTTTTTTATTGAAATTCACTCAGAAGGAGTGAAGCAGGAGTGAAGGAAGCAGTGCCAAGAGGAACCAACTGACAATCCCTTAAAAAAAACCAAAGAGCTACTACAAGATGTGGTTACAGCAACTGCACTTTAAATGGAAAAATCCCAAACAGAACTGAACCGCTGTGGTAAAGTGCAGTGTGTAAAGTGAGTGGTATCTGTCCTGGGCAATTTCACAACCATCTACCACTTCTTGCCATAGGAATACATAACAGTAAGAGAGAACAAAAAGAGAGATCAATCAGAAAATTACAATACAGATAAATTAATATGGTGACAACTCAGTGTTTCTGGTATAGACTTGGAGTAGGGCTGGGCAATTCGATTTGGGGATTCGAATCATCAGGAAGCACAAATTATTCAAATCAAACGTGAATCCGTTCATAGGAACAAAAACTTGCTAAATGAACTAGAATTTTAATTTTTAATGAAAAAATACAATCAATTTTGGTCAAGTTAGTGAACAGAGTTTGATATATTAAAGAAAAGGATTCTGTAAGCCGATCGATCAGGTGTTTCAAATATAAAAATAACAAAATACCACTACACAAAGGTTTTTTTGGTAGGAACCAGGAGACACAATACGAACAAAATTGTTGTCCAATTCTCTGCTATATTACTTGGGTTGTATATAGAGCTAGGAAATGCGATTCGGTGATTCCAAGTACAATATATTTGAAAATTGAGATTGAAATTTTTTGCTGTTGGACTGGGGCGTAATTGAAAATTAATTACTTTTAAGTCAGTTTATGTTAATATTTGTAATATGTAAATTTGAATTTCCTAATTATCACAATGGAGACAATAATAGTGAGAGTAGAAATGGGATTTTTGTCAGTCAAAAATTCGATCTGATTCAACAATTCGATCCGATTCATAGAAAATATTCGAATTCCATACGATTCGGTTTTGCCCAGCCCTAGTTGTATGGTATAACATACAGATGACAAAACTTAGCATAAATGAATAAATTATTCTTAATTAACACAAAGATTGCTAAACCCTCACCATTTTATATTTGAAATTAATCTCCGGTAATGATCTACTGACTGCGATTATCCAATCATGTTCCCTCCATGATTCTGAAAATACATACGCCTCCTTGCTCAGATCAAGTTCTTGGAAACTAAAAACAAATATACATGAAACGATATGTCCAACATTTTCCAAACAAAAAATAAAACATTTTTTCTTTAGTATGTAAGGGAACCAGAACATATTGAATGCTTGAATACATTTGTAATGTTCAATATGGTGAGGTTTTTAATTTTAGATTTTTTTATCAAAATTCACTGTAAGCAAGGCCGGGAGCAGTGTCGAGAAGGAACCAACTAACGGCCACTTAATAGCAAAAAGCTATTACAAGATGTACTACGAGCAACTGCACTCAAACAACCCATACAGAACTAAACCACCAGGGTGAAGTGCTGTGAGTGGTAATTGCCCTGGGCAGTGATAAAACCATCTACCACTTCCTTTCTTTTTAGTCGCCCCTTACGACACTCGAAAAATATGTTAAGACCATCATAAAACCCGTACCCACAGGTAGTGATGTCAGCGACTGCACTCTTTAAAGAACTGAACCGCCATGGTAAAACAGAATAAAATCATTCTTATTGCATAAAACAGAGAAAATTCAGTCGAAAAAATCCACTTTCTGCTCTCCAAACTTATATACTTTTCCCGATATTCCAAGCTTGAAATCTAGATTTTTATAACAAGAATTTTTTCTTCAAAAAAATCCAGACTTTCTCACCCGATAAAATACATGTCTGGTGGATCTTTAATCAGGTCGTCAGTACACAACCAGTCTTTCACATCATGGGGAGGGTTTTGTCCGTTCACATTCCATGTTCCGGCAAATATTCTGGAAGTAAAAAAAAAATGGTTTTATTTCATATACTTAAACGTCATTGCGGGGCAGGCTGGCAGAATGTCAGCTAACTGCGATCGGCAAAAATCTCATCCCCGAAATGGAACTGGCATCTGCATGAAAGGTCATAGTTCACGATATGGTAAGCCGTATTCTCAGATTTTTCCCCGCACAGGATGAGAATGAAATCATATCCTGTGTGCTACAGTAAAACGCAGTGACTAAAACCTGCCCTGGGAGAGTGAGATTTAGTATCTCAAACAAAATTAAAAACACTGGGTGTATTAAAAGAACCGGAAATTTAAATGCGAGACAATGCATGTGGCAGCAATATCGATAATATATGACTAGTATCTGCTTGTCAAGACAAGCTTTTATGAAATTCTTGACTAAAATCGGGTTCTTGCAGCACAATCAGAATACCATGTTTGTTAAAGTTGGCATAAAAATAAATCTATGAGATCAAATTGATTCCGAATATCATTTAGACTAAATTTTCTTATCAATATCTCTCTCATCAGGCTCTGGTTTCATATAGGAAACAATACTAAAACATGATAATATCATGACATTCTACAACGATGAGTTATCAAAATATTACAATGATGAGTTATAGCAACAATGTCTACGTTAATCATATCTATGATCTATGTATCTACCTGTGATTAAATGATTTTATGGTCTTATGTAAGATAGAAAAAAGTGGTAGAAGTGGGGAGATACTACTCCTCACTGCACTTTAGTATAAGGGTTCAGTCCTCTCAAGGCTGTTTTCATCTTTGAGTGCAGTTACAGGTATTTCATTTTGTACTACCTCTTGGTCACTCAAACGGCCGTCACCTGGTTCACTCTAGGTATAGCTTACGACCTTGTTTGAAGCGAATTCCAGTAAAAAGGGAAATGTGTCCTTACAGTTTATTAATTTTGGACGATATTTGGAATTCACTATATGAATATTGTATCAACATTTCAGATAAATGAAATTATTGATATTCAACCATATTTTGCGGCAGAATTACGATTAACTGAAGAGGTTCAAAGTCTTGCTTCTCAATTACACAAATTTATTTCTGTAACGTTTCGTCTGACCGAAGTCAGACTTCTTCAGACAAGCATTCTAAAAAATGTGACTTTGCTGTAAAACTAATCAATTAAAGAAAAATAAAGAATAGCTGACTATTTGGATAAGGGCATCCCAAGCATGGACAGAAACATAAAAGCTTTCAAGCATTCACATTACTGTCTAGAGAAAAAAACTGTAGAAAAAGGTTTAAAATCATCAATACTGTTTATGAAATAGCAGTATTGATGGTTTTAAATCTTTTTCAAATAAACCACAAAATTGATACGAACATTTCATACAACCGAAGAAAAACATGACTCTGCAACCCTGATACCAGTCAGAAAAAAAATACAAGTGTCGGGAAGTGGAACATGGAGTTTTCACGCCTATAGTGCTTTGCGCGATTGGCTGACTGGCATTTTTCAAAAAATTGGGCGACAAATTGTCAGAGAAACGAGAGCAGATATATGTAAAAACTATATCTTGACTGCGATGTCGATTATCGTTGGCCATTCGTTCCCTCCAGCATGATGTGCATTCGTGGAAATTGATCTACATTCCACCAGCCTGGTCCACAACGGCGATATAAAACTCAGAACAATAGAAAGTCGAATTCCAACAACGATATAATTATTTCATATATTCAAATTTTATTAATTGTCTAATTTACATATTGCTCACTAAACTTACTCATACAAATCTAAAAAAAAACTACTCAATCATGTTTGGTCAACTATGTGTCTCTGATGGATCACTCAGATGAGGCATGGTCCATCTTTGGTTCATGTTTGACAAAATACAATTTTTTTTATTGTGATATTCCATATAATTGGCAAGCCTAGCAGGATTACAATCCATTTTTTTTATTAAAATTCACTGCAGTGGGTGGTATCTGTCCTGGGCCGCTTCAATACTTCCATATAGTGGCCTTTTACGACACGCAGGAAATACGTTAGGACTGTTCTAAAGCCTGTACCAAAACCTATTGTGATGAGACGTATTAGCTTTTTAATGGGGTTTCCCACTAGCCTAGTAATTTCCTTGTTCCTACTAAGTATTAAAACACGCTTGCCCGGGTTAAGTTTTTTCTAGGTTTGTTTTATTTTAACTTCACGATTTACGCTAGTTCAATGCTATGCATGCATTTCCTTACATTTTCCAACGCAGACCGAGTGATTTGCTGTCCAAGCTGATGGAGAGTGCTTGTTTCGTTGCGAATATTTTGGCTTTGTAGGCGTGTGAATATAGGTAACGCAAAGCAAACTGGTATTGTAAATTTTGTTCTGATACCTGGATTGCAATGCATCCGTAAATCAAGTTTAAGTGTATTCCGACCTTTAAGGATCCTGAACTAATTGATAAACATTCTATTTTTGCATTTATCCCAAATTGACTCATTTTACTATAAAACCATTATAATTAAACTGGCAGGGTGGCACAGTTTTTTTTTTTTTTTCAAAAGTCTGAAAAGTTTATGCCATTTTCCTCGGATGGACATAAAGCCTGCCTGCTATTAAATAGCAGTATTGAGGATTTTTATTCCTTCAACTTTTTTCATTGCTAACAGACACTGAAGAGATATTTAAATATTCCAACCGCGGATATATCATCATGAAATACTGCCCATTTGCTTGATAATTTTCTTCTCAGAAACACAGAGTAGGAGAATAGCTGTGGCGTCAGAGTGGCAGACTGCCAGCTACCTGCCTACTCAGACACTTTGAAATGGATTTCATCAGAAGAAAATTTTGCAAATTTGCAATATATTTGTGTCTAGAAGACTTAAATGTCTCTTTTTGAGTGTCGCGAGCAAAACATAAAAAAAGGTTTAAAATCATCAATACTGCTATGAAATAGCAGTGTTGATGGTTTTGAAGCTTTTTTGTCCATCCAAATAAGACGACATAAATACTTCGGACACCTGAAGAAAACCCGGATTCTGTCACGGTATAACAATATATGTTAATTTTTAACTGCTTTAATTTACTTCCTTTTAGTAAATTTTCTACTGGATGGCAGCTTTTTTCTTCAAGAGTCTTGATAGAGAGTCAGTCGAGGTGTCCTAAGTTCTACAGAGTCTTTGGGAGTAGAAAGCTTTGAGGTATTTGTTTTTTCAGACAAATTGAGAGATTTTTGCACGTCTTTCGAACATGAGAACTTCGGAAATCATTACAATTTAAAACTTTTAAAATTTGAATTCTTTGCAAGTTTTATTTTCATGTTACTGGTGTATGATTTAAAACCAGCTGTATAAAACATCCACAAATGAAACAAAATTTCGAAACAAACTTCAAATATTTAATTTGAGGAGAGACGCAACAACGAAATATTGATTCCTATTCTAGTACAGTCATTCAAAATATTTGATTGGATTTACCAACTCATGAATCATAGAATTTAATTTTTCAAGTGATTCGAAATCAACAAAATCTAAAAAGTATATATTTTCTTAGAAAAAAAAGCAAATTTTGATCTATTCAATAACAGTTTTTTGGAAGGGCGTCTTCGCGTGTTCAATATATTACTTTTGATTCAAATATTAAATTATATTTTTAATTCAGGAGATTTTTATCTTTTGGTCACACCTATATTCAAGTACAATAATAAATCCAGCAATGTGGTATCATACTGATGCTGGCGGTGTAATTATACCAACAATACGTATCATTATGACCTCGAAGGTTCTAGTATTTCAACACAATATGCCAATACTATTTAAAATAACAATACATCTGGGTTGAATCAACGTGTCGTGATATAATTGGGGAAGCTGTTGTATGAGCAAGTCCAACGCTCCATATTCTGATCAAAGTATGCACTTTTTGAGTTTGCTTCTAAATTAATTCATTTTGCAATGAAATCATGATATATGCCAAATTTTACCTTGTAAAATTTGACATAAATCATGATTTTGATGCAAAATATGGTCAAATATCACCAATATCGTTTATCTGAAACGTTGATACATTATTCCACATATGCTCGAGTTTGTGTGAGACTAAGTACTTATCCTTCATTTATTACTTCGCGTTCTAAATTAATTCATTTTGCAGTGAAATTATGATATATGCCAAATTTTACGTTGTAAAATTTGACATAAATCATGATTTTGCTGCAAAATCTGGTCGAATATCACCAATATCGTTTATCTGAAATGTAGACACATTATTCCACATATTCTCTTGGCCGAGTTAGTGTGGGACTAACTACTTATCCTTCATTTATTACTTCGTGTGAACTGATCCATGGACATTGTTTCGAGGTCATTTGGACACCTCTGTCCATATGCAAAAACCAAGAATGCTGTAGAAAGAGATTAACTAACAGACATGAGGTTCCAAAAGTCTTCCTACACACATGCAGAAATCGTCTGAGAAAGTCTGACCTTGATCAGACGAAACGTAACAGAAATAAATTTGTGTATGTGTGTAGTAAGCCTCTTGAACCTCTTGCCTAAAAGTTCATCCTCTTTCTATAGTATCCATTTCTACCTTATTCTATTTATAAAAGTGAATTCAGAATATTGTTTAACTAAACATAAGGGAAACCCTTAGGCAGTATAACTGAAATAGTAGCAATACATCTGGGTTCAATAAAATACCAGTACCTGTGGCATAGTAATGACTCAAATTGAAATGATTTTGAAAAATGCAAATATGAAGTTATTTTAAGAAACCCTGAGCATAATTGTAACAATATTCTGAGCAGACTACCGGCTGTTCTGCTACTCAGACACCCGAAGAAAATTCCATTCAGTTCTATCAGAAGAACATTTATCATGATCTTTTGTTGTTTATTAACTCTCGACTAAAGCTGAGCAGCATATCGGTAAGACGGTAAATACCGGTATTGCGTTTTCTAAAATACTGTATCCCGTTAATCTTCACAATGTCGGTTTGCCGTGACATCGGTATTTCGTGACATACCGACTAAAATGGTTATGAGTTGATGCATTATCAGGTCGAGTAATGACAAAAAAGGGTCTTTCAGCTCACTTGCACCTGCTGATATGCCTCGATTAAACTTTTGCAATGTCATGAAACAACAACCCACCCACATTTAAAGGTATGCACCTGATTTTTTTAAATATTCCACGCCCCACATCGCTCTTCAAAACGACACAATAGCATGTTTTTTGATAGCAGAAAATGGCTAGGCATACCGGAAATAACCCATGCCAGGACAAAATATACCTTATGCCACCCAACTCTACTCTCAACTTAATTTTATCTTAGTATCTCTTGTTGCATATGGATCCATCTTTACGGGAGGAATCAGCCAACTGCCAAAATTCTTGCCATTTTGATACCGACACTCTTTTCTATGAGAATTTACTCAGGAACTTACTTGAAAGGTTGTCGTACAGTGTATTCATCCTGTCTCTTTGCCATGTACAGCTGCATAGTCCTCTCCCGATCCCCGAGTAACTTCTGGGCGGCGATTTCGGCAGAATCTGCAGCCGACATGTTGTCATAGAATTGTGATGTTCCACTAATTAACGGGGGAGACTCTCTGGATAAAAAAAAAATATTTTTCAAATTGAACTAAAAATAAAGCCATAATTAAAACTGACTGGACTTCATACTGATAATCATCAATACAGTATGTGAACTCAATATTTGGAGTATGAGTTTCAATTTCTCTATATTTGTAAATTTGGTTAAAATTGGTATTAAATCACATTACATCTATATACATATACACTTTAAGCAAGACCAGAAGAATACTTTTAAGATATTGGTACACAATGGTTCACGTAAGCACTGCCTATGGCTTCCTCCACCAACCAGGTCCACGCACAGGAAAAAACAAGAAATAAGACAAGCCAAAACCTTCACACCGATTCGAAACTGGTATCTGCACGAGAAATCGTGGTTCGCCATATGTATAAGCTGTATTCTCGGCTTTTCTCTCCAGCAGGATATAAATGAATTCCTATCCTATCAACTAACGACCACCTAACCACGAAAAGCTACTGAAAGATGTAGTGCCAGCATCTGCATTATAAAGGAAAATATCACAAATGGAACTGAACAGGCGGCATCTGCCCCGGGCAATGGCCAAACCATCTACACCTTCCTTGCTTCCTTCTAGTCATCTTTTACGACATGCAGCAAACATGTTAGGACTATTCCAAAGCTACAGGTATTGAAAAAAGCCAGTAAAAAAAACACTGGAAAAGGCTTTGAGTTTCTAATGTTCAAACCTTGAATCACTACAATATCATGTATACATGAACTAATCTTTTGTAGGCGCGATGGCCTAGTGGTTAAACACGTTGCCATCGCAGGTTGAAGTCTGGGGTTGGAGTCCCGACTAGTCCGGCTCACTTATCCATGCCCATCACTCAACCCGGGGTGTAATAACTTGGTGGGGTAAGCCGAACAGGAAAAGATCATATCTTTCCAGCAATTGTAACCCCGTTCGTCTATAAGTGGCCGCCGTTACATGGCCACAGGGTGATCCATTCTAAGAAGTGGCTATAAAAAAAAAAAATTATACCCATATTTTCAAGAATTCTGGAAGTAATTCCATTTAAAATAGAATTATACAATCATAATTTTTTTTTCATTGAAATTCACTCTGAGCAAGGCCGGAAGCATTGCCCAAAAGAAACCCCCACTAACAGCCACTTGATAGCAAAGAGCTACTACAAGATGTAGTACCAACAACTGCACTCTAAACGAAAAACATACCAAATGGAACAAATTATGTTTTTCAGACAAACAAATTGGTGAAATATGACCATATTTTGCAGCGAAAATCATGATTTATGTCAAATTTTACAACGTAAAATTTGGCATATATCATGATTTCACTGCAAAAAGAATAAATCTGAGAATAGGCTAAAAACAAAATACTTTTAAAAAATACAATAAAACATCATCCTAAAATATATTACTATTCTTAATTGTGACGATCCACTATTCATCGTGAAAGGTTCCTTGAATAATTAATGTTACTGGTACTGTACTGTTTTAATTCGATTTCAGAAATGTTTTTAAAACAACAAAATAGATTCAAAATTGGCGTGCCAGCTACTCTGATATCCAGACAACTGAAGAAAATGGGTTCCATCAGAAGAAAATTTAGCAAATTGGAAATATTTCATAAGAATATACCCTTTGTCCGAAGCTAAAAATGTCTCTTTGAGCGACTAAACATCAGAAAAAGCTTCAAAACCATCAATACTGCTGTGAAATAGCAGTGTTGGTGGTTTTGAAGCGTTTTTTCTCATCCAAAGAAATTGACATGAGCATTTTGGACACTTGACGAAAAACCAGATTCTGTCACCCTGGAGCCACAGATAGATCCAGTCTCAAAAGTGCTACCCCACCTGTGACTCGTACTTGACAAAAAAATTGAAAAAATACGGGATAGGACACAAATATGATCGCTCTTATTCTAATAACTAGATTTCGAACTGCTGTTTTGAAGTTTGGTTCTCCATCTGAAAAACTACATTTCACAGCAATGTCAATATCAATATATATATTCCAAATTTTTCACCGAAAAATTGGAAAAATTGTGACTGTGGTGCAAAATTACTCTGCAAACTCATTCGAAGCAAGTTCGGAAGAGATATCCTGTAACCAACTAACGACCTCATCACATACCTTGGTGCTGGTTGCTTTGTTATGACATCAGGTGATGGTCCTACAAAGAATGAAGAAGATCCGCTTCTTGTTGCCCTAAAGGATGGAAAAGAGAAATATTTAAAAAAAAGAAAATGCATAATATTCTTGTTGTCCTAAAGAATGGGAAAAAAAATATTTAAAAAAAAGAAAATGCATAATAAAGGATTGACATCCAGTATTGGACCAGAGTGTCTTATTAAGGGGATGTCTTGAAGGATATGGAGGAGTGGTAGGTAATTTCATCAGAGCAGACTCACAGTCCTTCATTATACTATAGCTTCTCAGTTTTCTTTTGGATAATTTCGACTCGAAGAAGAGTGTTCGGTTCCTTTTATAGGGCTTGCTTAAGAGTGAATTTCAACTAAAAACTTTGAACTTGTTAAAACGTTATTTCAACAGAATGAAGCACCGGAAATAGTGAAAGATACAATCATAGCAGAGGAGGAAGGCACCAATGACCATAATATACGTCCCCACTAATGACCAGACCACACGAACGCCCGCTACACTGCTACTTTGACATCCGAAGAAAATTTTGTTCTGTAAGGAAAAGAAAATTCAGCAAATGGCAATATTTCATGAAATTATCATCTCAAGATTTCTTGAAGACTTAAATAGCTTTTTTGAGTGTCCGGTAGCAACTTAAATCTACCAGCACATGTACATTACAAAATAGCTGTGCTGAAGGTTTTGAATCTTTTTGGTCACCGGAAGGTAATCAAGATTCTGACACCCCGGTATCACCTCTGACCAACAGCCAACAAGTCACATGAATGTTTCAAATTTGTATTTCACACAGTTAACAGAACTTTCTTCGATCGTAACAAAGTTCTCTTACTTTACTGGAGTTCTGACATCATTAGATGAGTTTGATTGTTGTCCGAGGTAGAATGCTGGACCTTGTTTAAGAGATCTGTGCAAAAGTGAAAAAAGTATTCATGAAATAAAAACAAAAATTATGGAATTAAGGCTTTTTCTAGTAATTCAAAATCAACAAAATATCATTATTGTTATAATTTCGATTTGGCTTCATTGGTGCGTATAAACAAACATACAGAAATTTATTTCTTCAATGTTTCATCTGACCAAGGATAGACTTCGTCAAGCATTTCCAATATAACGAACAATATATAGAAATAAATTTGAGTGTGGATGTAAAAAGCATCCTGAATGTCATGTCTAGCAGTTTTTTTCTTTCTATAACATCCCTGCTTTTAGCAGGCAGATTAAACAGAAAAGAATAGAAAAAAGCAAAGAAACAAATCGAAATAGTTTTTAAGGAAATAAGTACATTAAGAATTAATTATTATTGATTTTTTATTTGGAAAATTTTCGCAGAAATCATAGAGAATTTTCTTGTCTCTTCCATCAGAATTACCATATTCCAATTACTCGGTTTTGACAATCAATGTTCTTAATTCAAAATCAACCACATCAGTAGAGATGCCCTTAACCTGATAGTCAGTTACTCCAGACTTTTGATTAAAAGCATTTTCGTTTCCCAGTTAATCTTATCCTTCAGTTGACTTATTTTGCGGTGAAATCATGATATATGATTCAAAATGTAAAATAAACAAAGTGAATCAATTCCACATAGTAAAATCTCATGACTTGAGGTTGCACTGCAAGGTAGTGAGGTCGCACTGCACTACGTTTGCGTAGGTTGCGTTTTAATTTTGTTTTATTTTACCCTAGTGTTTTATGCAAGTGCAATGCCTTGCATGCATTCCTAACGCAGAGTGCTTCCTAACTTCAGAGTGTCACCCACTTGAGCACTCCGAGAAAATGACTGGATCAAAGGCTGGATCCTATAGTTATCAGGGCTGTCCAAAATATTCGATTCGGAATACTCGAATCATAAATCATTCGATTCGATTTCTGCAACGATTTGAAATCAACAAACTGATAATTTTAAATTTTCCAAGTGCGAGTTTACCTTCAAATTATGTTGGCATCGCAGGTTGAAGATCTCGGGTTCGAGCCCCGGCGAGTCCGGCTCGCTTATCCATGCCCACCACTCAACCCTGGGTGTAATAACTTGGGTAGGCTAAGCCGAACAGGAAGAGATAATATCTTTCCAGTAATTGTAACCCTGTCCGATTATAAGTGGCCGCTGTTTAAGGGCCTTGGACAGGGTGATCCACTCTAAGAAGTGGCTATGAAAAAAAATAAAAATATGACTTCCGTTTCAAATATTCGACTCGGGAAAATTATTCGATTCGATTCTGAAACCAAAAGATTCGATTTTGGCCACCCCTAATAGTTATACAGAGTAGAGTAATTAGATGAGCATAAATAACTGCCATTATTTATGCACCTTCGCTATGTCTGTTTGTCCAAGTAAGTTAATACAGTACAATTTACTTCGATATTTCCCACTCATACAGATGCAAGCAAATGAGAATAAACCTAACATTCTCAAAACAATGACAGAGCAGAAAAATCTATCCTAATATGAAGTTTAAAACGTCTATGTGCTAATTTAACACACAGACACAAACCCTTAAACTCTAAAAATACTTAAAACGAAAAATTAATTTGTAACCACTATCTAGTGATAATTCTAACTTCCAGGAATCCGGATTTCAAACCTGGAAGATTTATCATTTCAAGCAAAATTTTTTGCAATAGCACATCAAAAATGCTGCTTTCAATCAGCTTTCTTTAACATTATCTATCAAAAAACTTTGAAAGATCCCCAACACTGACGGTATTTCACAGCAGCGTTGACGTTGTCGAAGCTTATTGAATCAACAGTAGACAATCCTACTTCTAATAGCTCCTCAATAATTAACAAATATTTACTCAACTACCCTTGTGTCTTACCTTTAATAAAAGGATTATCAACCTTCAAACTAAACCAAACAAGGACCGAAGATAAGCCATCTTGACCACAGATAAAACATGCTCTAGTAAAACGTTTATCACCGGCAAATGTTTGATAAAACATAATACAATGTAGACTTTCTGATTAGGTCAACAAGTTAGATAAATGCCACAACACAGATATGTTTACTGTCCTATATATGGGTGGGTCGAGGAGTCAAAACAGAAATTGAAAAGTCACCAGGGATAGTCAGGTATTCTATAATTTTGAATAAAAGTAATTCCTTTGATTATTCTTGAGTTGATTCTTTTCGTAGTGAAATCATAATATATATACAGATATTCCAAAATATATGACGTAAAATTTGACAGACATCACAGCCTGATGAGTGACATTCTATAATATTTTTCATTTTGTGAATTTTCTTCTGATAACAGCAGGACCCAAATGAAATATTCTCACTCAGAGTTTTAATTTTGTAAATTACATTAAGAAGAACCACACTCCATGCATAGGTTTATTCATTACCAACTTTAATTAGAACTTTTCAATCCCTAATTCGAACCTTGGACAGTCATTTTCTTTAGCTCGCCTAGGTAGCAAACACTCTAAGAATCTGGTCTCAAAGGGCCAGTGTTTACCCTGTTTGTCGGAACTTCTTTATTTTCTCGTCAAAGTCCAAATTGGACCAAAACTTCAAATCCATTAATACTCGATCAAAAATTTCATTTTGTCAAGCATGTGCCACAGATGGACGCGTCTCATCGGCGCGATTCCTTATTGTCCCATACTCAACAAAAAATGCTTTGGTAAATTTATTTCACTTTGGTACTACTATTTCATAGCAGTATTGATGATTTTATGACTTTTATACAGGTTTATTACTGTCATACTGACAAATGTTTTTAATCATCTTACAAATGACTGATTCATATTGAAAAATAATTTATCATCTTTCACAGAGCTTTGTCTAATGACAGTATACTGTTTCACATGATCGAGTAGAAGGTCAAACAGGACATTTTTCAATCCGCATAAAATTTGAAATTTTTTGTCAAAGCATAGTAACTATACTGTTAAGTAAGAGTCACAGTTGATCCATCTGTGGCACATACCCGACATAACAAAATTCCCGGCCAGGGTTGCAGAATGTCTGCTTCTCTGCTACTCGGCTCCCAAATGACTGCCATCAAAATGAAAATCTAGCCATGTCCAATATTCATCATAAATCATTTGCTAGAGGATTGATAAAATGTCAATTTAAGAGTGTCACCACCAAAACTGTGGAAAAAGGTTTAAAAATCATCAGTACTGCTATGAAATAGCAGTGTTGATGGTTTTGAAGCTTTTGCGGATTCAAACAAAATAGCACGAATATTTCGGACATCATAAGAAAAATCTAAGATTTTGCCACCCCGTCTGCATGCAAATGAAATGAAAATACCCTGTACCTGTACGCACTTCCTGTCTTCAACAGACACTATGTACAAACTGTACATTACATCAATTCATAAAATAAATAAATTCATTCATTCAAAAATTAACAATTTTTGACTACAGGGACTGGGCATCGGAAATATTCTCTACTATTAACATAACAATTTTGCATAAATTTACAGAAGATTTTATATTTCATGACTTTTAAAGTAATGAGCACAAAACTGTGAAGAATGCTCCAAAATCATCAACACTACTATGCAAGGGCCGTGTTGATGATTTTGAAGTACTGGTACAGGTATTTTAATTTCACAGTATCTTAAAAAAATGGACACAAATGTTAAAAAAAAATTCCCTGCAAATTTAAGGAAACTAAGGACTTTTCCTAAAAGTTTCAAAATCTTAAAAAAGGTTCAAACAAAAAAATCAGTTGCCCTGACCTCTTCTATAAATGTCATTTTTCAGGCATACAATTTTTCTTGAAAATCTAATAAAAAAAAATCCAATACAGTAATCTAATACCTTTTCAAGCTATTGTACAATTTTTTTGATTTATTCTTAGAAAAGGACATGAAAGTTCAAAGTTGCCATGACCTTTACTACACAAATGTCATTTTGTCTACACAGTTTCACATACCGGTACACATTTTTCTCTCAAATTTAATATAAAATATCTTTCTACACTTCATTCTGCAAGCCAGAATGGCAGGATCTTGGTTTTCTTCGGGTGTTCGGAATGTTCATGTCATTTTCTTCGGATAGACGAAAAAGCTTCAAAACCATCAACACTGCTATTTCATAGCAGTATTGATGATTTAGAACCTTTTTCTATTATTTGGTTCGTACCAGGCACTCAAAAAGCTGTATTTAAATATTCCATCTAGAGATATATCATGAAATATTGCCCATTTTCGGAGGTCTGAGTAGCAGAGTAGATAGCATTCTGCCAGTCTGTTCCAAGCAATCGTACAAATGTCTCTCTCAATAAGGCCTGGACTGTATGAAACTAAAAACAAAAACAGGAAGCAAAAACAACATAATTCTTTCTACAAAATTTTCCACAAAAGTTTTTGTTGTGTCACGATATGCTATCAGAGTGGCAAAAAGCCTTCTACTCAGACATCAGAAGAAAATGGGCTCCACCAGAAGAAAAGTTAGCAAATGAGCAGAATTTCATGCTATATCTGCGGCTAGAAGATATAAACATCTTCATGTTATAACTAAACTGTATAAATAGTCCAAAAATTACATCCCATTCATAGTCCTTCCGAAGAAAATGATATACATAAACGTGGAAGGAAAACAAGATTCTGACACTCAGCCTGGAACGATCAGCGATTCATATTTAACACAACCAGACTTGAGACAACTTCACTGAGCCACATTCATTGTTCTTAAAATTGAAATCTGTCTGAACTAGACTGAGGTTAAAAAATCAATAACATTTTTCGACACTTGTCTGTGATTAGATAAAGATTATTGAAACAGATTGCTCGTCAATAAATTAATCATGCATGGTTATAAAAACAGCAGAGCTGGAATTAAAACTGCAATTGATCACACACTAACTCACTTCCAACTCCAGGAAAATTTCATGATAGCTCCTACCAGTGTCCAAACAACACAAAGCTTCGTTATTTACATCCTTGGTAAAAGTCTATTGCAGCTATACGATTACTTGTATGATGATAATACTGGTAATATATATATTATACTGATGAAGACTAGTCTAGGGTTATAGTCAAGTTCAAATCGTCTTCTAGATTCACTATGTGAATAGAATAAAGTTTTTCCATTTTTACATTTACATTTTTTATGCAAGAAACAGCTGATATTTGACCATGTTTTGCTCATTTCGCAGTTAAGTCATGATTAACTAGAGAGGCACGAATTCTTAATTCACAACGTAAAAAAATGTTTTTTTAAATAATTGTCTGAAGAGGCCCGACATTGGTCAGACGAAACGTTACAGCAAACACGAAGGCACAGAGGAAGGATAAGAGTTAGTCCACATCCCCATAAAATTGGGTGTATATATCATGATTTTACTGGGAAACTAATCAACTTAAACATTGTCGAAAAACAAATTGATTTGACACTGAAATCTAAAAAACCTGGCCATATCGATAAGGCTATCCCTTGTCACAACAACTGGACTTCATAAAATATTACTACCTGTAGAGGGATGTTAAAATTTCAATTTGAATTTTTTTAAAACGCGCTAAAGTATGAAATGGACATCGGAATATGTGGGTGAGCACGATCAGTTAAAGTATTACTGAAAAGCTTCGAGCTGCGCTGGTCATTCTAACACCGGCCTGAATTTTGTGGAAGAAATTTGATGGAAACCTTGCAGGTGCACGTGCACGGTGGTACGTGTAACCTCTGGTTGGACCTACTATCATGACGAACCATGTCACCACAACGTAAAAATCAGTGAAGAATTTCAGTTGATGGAAAATACTGCTAAAGCTGTAAGTATTTCATTGATTGTGCAGCAAAATCATGAAATATGTCGATATTGTATTATGATTTTTCTTAAATATTTGTAAAATATAATAAATTTTGATCAAAACTCCATAATAGTTAGGCCTTTGAAAAGAACATTATTGAAACCTCGTAATAGAAGATAGTACCGGTATGCTTAAAATGAATTACATTCTGAACCGAACCACTATAATACAGTGGAGTAAGTGATATCTGCCCTGGCTGACAGTTTAACCCATCTACTACTTCTCAGGAATAGTAGGAAATATGTTAGAGCAGAAAGTCTGCACCTAGAGTCTAAAAGTGAAAGTCCGAAATGTTAATTCAATGTCATTTTCTTCGGATGTACAAAAAAACCTTCGATAGCAGTATTGATGATTTGAACCTATTTACAGTTAGGTTGTGGCCAGACAAACAAAAAAGAGACATCTAAATCCTCTAGCGGCATATACATCAAACAGTATTGCCTAGTTGCTTAAGTTTCTTCTGATGTTTAATATTTTCTTCGGGTGTCTGAGTAGGGGAGTAGCAGGCATTCTGCCAGCCTGACCCAGCCCCTGAAGATCAGGAAGAAATATAAATGTCTATGAAATAACAGAACCTAGAAAATTAATCCCTATCAGAAGTGAATCAGCACAAAAGATGATATTCAGTAATCTTTTAAGCTCAAGAAGATTAAAATAAAAATTGAAGCAGTATTGCTCACAGCCTATTTTTTTTATTGAAAATATATACCGGTATTGCAATTGGTCATTACAAGACAACATCAGAATTGAAGAGCATATCCACATATACATTAAAAAATAATATGGAACCACAAAGTTTAAGATAAGCCTATTCTTAAATAATTCCATTTAAACAGTATTCAAAATTAGGTATAAACGAAATTGTTTATATTTGACTATGTTTTACAGCTGAGCTATTTATGAAAAATTTTTGAAACAGAATAATGGAAGAAGTAACTACCTTTACGGTACTCAGAATTGTAAAATCCCTGGCTATTCTCAAACCCAAACACCCAAAATTCTGAAAATATGATACCTCGATTGCCCAGATGACATATGCAGGTTGACAAACTTCGGATCCAGATCGATGAGAGAATTTTCGCTTACAGCTCTCTGTTTCGTGGGAGGGGGAGGTGGTGGTCGTGCAGGTCGTATAGAGGGTTTACTGATAACCTTTGACCCATTGCTAGATACAAGTTTGGTTCGTGCATCAGTCGGTCCAGACATTTGTCTTTGAATTGGGTTGTTATTGTTTGTGCTTTCCTTTGTTACATCATAAATATCAACGAGTGTTCCTGTCGTCGGTGATTCTTTTGTCGTCGGATTAAAATCCCGTAACAATGTTCCCCCAGTACTTAAATGCGACGAATTATTTCCAAAAGTTAAATCCATTTCCAACCCTGTATTAGTATCCTGAGTATTGTTCTGGGCCAGTGGATCGAATTCATTCACTATTTCCATGGCTGGCAGACGGTGAAACTAATAACACTGAAGAATAAAACTATGAAGCAATAATCATTAAATGCTGGATACTGAATATTCTCTCACTCAGGTTAACAAGAGGTTCAACAGTGCCTGGTTAGCTCAGTTGGTGAAGCGTTGGGAATACGCTTCGAGCTACACATCTCTGATTTTCATGACGCAGGTTCGAATTCCGTGAACGATGATGATTATATGCGAGAGGTCTGCTGGACGCCTTGCCGGTGCACGGTGGTTCACGTAAGAACTGCTTACGGCTTCCTCAACCAACTAGGTCCATGCACAGGAAAGATTCGAAAACGATGAGCCAAAAAAATCTTTACCCCGATTTGGGACTGGTATCTGCACGAGCGGTCATGTTCGCCATATGGTTAAGCTGTATTCTTGGCTTTCCTCTCCCACAGAATAAAAATGATATTATGTCCTACCTACATACACAAATTTATTTCTGTCACATCTCGCCTAACAAAGTGAGGCTTCCTCAGACAAGCATTGTTGCAAACTTGAAAATGAAGTTCAGAATTTCGTATAATTTGTAATTAGGTCCCTCACTCAATAAACGATTTCCAGTTCAGTTTCTTAAAAAGCATGTGTTATGAAACCACAGAATAATACTACGCAACGAAAGTAAGAGCGGTTCACAGTAAAGCTCGGCGACTTTGGTTATTTTTTGTACCGTTATGCGCTGCCATAAAAATACCAGTGTAAGCAGTATTTCCCTAATTTTCTGCCATCAAATAATATTCAATTATGATGTTCCAAACACCCACGTAGGAGCATATTCTGTAAAAATGGGCAAGTTGTCATTTCCTGACCCTACAAAAATTGATAATAGGCATATAAACCGTCAGAAGTCTCATCCTTTGACTGTTCAACAATACTTGCTATGATATTACATAGATCTGTAACCACTTTGGGCGGTATGGGTGAAATCCGGGTATCGCTACAAACTAGTAATGTGAAGATTCACGCAATATGATATTTTGAAAAAGTCAATACCGGTATTTACCGTTATGCCACACCAAAGGCGCGCAGAAACTGTTCAGAAAATAGCATAAAAACAGTAACATTGAAGGGGAGATGACATGATAATAACAAAATTATTCAGCAAATGATTTTACGCACTCGAGGAATGTTAAAAATTTTTATGAAAATAGAAAAGGAAACTCCCGCTTTACAGGCCAAATGTCACGAAATACACAAAATTAGTCTTGAAAAAGTGATTGCGTGCCGAAGGCATTCCAGTTTTGCGTCATTTTGTAAATAGGCAAATCATTAAAATTAGCTTTTTTTTTCTTTTGTACATTTTTTTCGCTCCAAATTTCTAAGAAAAGTTTTTTGTGAGAAGAGGGGGCAAGTTCCCTGGTACCCTTTGATTCCACTACTGTGGACCGGAATAAAAATATTAAAGTAAATTTTTGCAACCAACTGTGACATGCCAAGAGGGTGGAAAATTTTATAAAATCTTCAACTATTCCTTCTTCTCAAAACTGGGGGCCAATTTAGCAATCGAAAAATCGAAAAGATATATCACTCTACACTTGCTGGAACTGAGATGGGGAAAATGTATTTTTTTAGCGTCTGCAGGTCTGGTAGCAACCAAACTGTAGAAGAAGGTTTAAGTTACCAGTTTACAAGTTCAAAATCATCAATACAAAATTCCATGCCTATTTTATGCTTTACATACAGCATAGTACAGAGTATGTACACAGGTTTACACTTAATGGAATGACAAGGACAAAATAAATCCGGTAAGGCTTAATCAGCTAGTCTATAACTATACTATTCTGGATTGCTATCCTGCTCAGTGCTAATCGCTAATATCAGATTGCAAACTGGCGAAATGACATACGGTACGGTACCGTCAAAGTTGGTAACTTCGGACGTTTTTGTAGTAAATATGACTATCATTCGGCCATTTTTTATCCAAATAACACCAAATTTGGATGATGGAACAATGCCGCCACGACCGAACGATTATAAAAAACCAGAAGTCGTTGCGATGATTTTTTCTTCCTAATTCCCCGTTTTTATTAATTTAACATACCTCGCGATAAAAATTGTAACTTCGGATGCCTCGTTCTGTCTCTGTTGACGGGTTACGCAGAGAGAGAATATCGTACGTCGTGACAGTTGAGTGATCACGCATCTGCGTCGAGTCGCGACGTCATTTACGTATTAATTTGTCTTGCCTCAAGATAACGTAAGGTCGCACATTATCTTGTTTTATTGAGCATGGGCCACTGATAAAATAACAATTCAAAAATCATGAAACGCAAGAACTATAAAATGTCAGCGATAATGAAATTAAAGATAAATGAACCGATAAGTTTTAAATGAAAGCACATTTCGGTTGCCATATGTAAATGTGACAAATAAATTGACAACGGAATTGGTCGTCGGGCATTTAATACTAAATAATAGGTCCATAGCGTTTGATTTCACATTTCAAATGTACATGATGCATTTCTATACAGAATTATTTAAAAACGTGTGCTATGTCACCTACCCGTCAGAGACGAGAACGGTGGAAAATTGCCGATCGGCCGCATAAAGCTTAATTTTTCCCCTTCATAACATCATAATATTTTCCTAATTATGAAAATATATCATCCTCGGCGTTTATCGAGTACGGTCCATCTATGGCATCGGTCACGGCGAACAACGGCGCCACGATGTCCGTTTCCGCTAGCGCGGCGACATCAGAGACTGGCGCAAGCAGACCGGCGACATCAGAGACTGACGCAGGGCCACGTTGACGATACGTAAAGAGAGTGAGAGATAATGAAACGACGTCATGCTGACGTCGATCTTGACGTAACCGGGAATTTGGGAGATTTAGAAGATATTCGTCAATATAGAAAGTACACTTTTTCACGGTCCTACGTCGACATCTAACGACCACTCAAATTTTAATTGGACATTGAGTACTCCCTCTAGCGGAATCAACAATTTTGGTACGGACATTACTTCCGAAGTACCGTTTTGGGCCGTTTGAAACGGCGCGCTGTATTTTTAGGGGAAATTACGCGTTTCTAGTGATATAGAAAGACAGGGGTCACGAGTTATGTGTAAATGTTTAGCATAAATTATCATCTACAAGAAAAACATAGACTGACCCAGATACATGGCGGATTTAGTTGTTTATGGCCATTTTAAAAAATCGTCCGAAGTTACAAAGCATCCGAAGTTACCAACTTTGACGGTAATTGTGCGAATACAAAACCTGAAACTGCTCTTAAGCAGTAAGTTTCTGTTCGTTCCTGGATAGGATAGGAGTTTGTCCTTTTCAAAATTTACCCAACATAGTTTGATTAATTTCACAGAACGCCTAATAAAAAAATATATATAATATACCACCAAAATATTGGAATACAAAATAGAGCACAGCCACTAGGTGAAATACCACCAGTAAAGCTGCCCCACTTACACGCCCCAGTGCGTTTTTTGTGACGTCATACTTGCATTTTAAGTAGAGCGAGCGCGTTCTTGCACTGGTTTCCGAAGGTTGTTTAGCGCTTGCGTTAGATTTTTCTGTTTTTAAATTTTTTAGGACTTCGAGCAGTGGGCCTGAGGATTGTGCCGCGGGATTGTTGGGAATATTCTATAAGCGCAGCTTACGGCTTCCTCCACCAACCAGGTCAATGCACAGGAAAAATAAAAAATACGATAGCCTAGTCCAAAACCTTCACCCCGATTCGGAACTGGTATCTGCACGAGAGGTCGTGGTTCACCCTATGGTTGGGCCGTATTCTAGGCCTAAAATAGCTGCAAATATGGAAAAATATGCATATCTTGTTAATAAAGTTTAAGAAGCTTACTGAGGGGTAGGATGTCAATACCTTTTTTGTGTGTTTCGGATGGAAGAGCTAAACGAAATTCACCGTGTGAGTAATGCATCTTTTTTGAAATTAGTTGAACCCCCAAGACCATAGTTGTTGTACAATCTACACAATCTTCGGCGGTGTCAGTCTTGTATGATTGGTGTAAACCGCTCGTGTCCTTCTTGATCTTGTGGATTTTTTGTTTAAGCTATTGAAACGCTCCTGATATATACGGATAAGTACCCCAGTAAGATAGGCGAGTTGCAGGATGACTTGAAGTGCATTGTTCGACTTTGGCCACTGATTCCTTGTTGCTGTCATTCGCTACTTCTCATCGTGGTTTGACACTTATGAGGAATTTATTTCCGAAGTAATTCGGCGCCTCTCAAGTTGTTAAATATACGATAGCAGGGCTGGACCTATGTATCCTTAGATTTTTACCCTATACAGGATACACTGTTTTCAGTTGATGTACTCATTTATACCGGCCTAAAATGACAAAAATAATACCATATCTCGTGAATTCGTACAAAACGATGATGCCTTTTGCTGTGAGCAAGGGTGGTAGTACGGTAGGAAATATTTGTCGTGCGTCGAACCAGCAAAATAATTTCGTACCAAACTTCGTATCGTACCTTTCGAAAATTTTCAGTAACGCACTGTACGATGGTACTTTTTTCGTAAATCGTACCGAACTTCGTACCAGTACGAAAAAAAGTTCGATTTAAATTTTCCATGTATCGTACTAAATTTCATACTAGAAAAAAAAATCAGGTACAGGTACGATTCGCTAGACAGCAATTTCGAACCGTGCCAACTACCAATGTCCAAAACAGTCTTATTACCTCCACGAGAAACATCACCAACATATTAGATCAAAGTAATAGAGTATGCTATCTGGTTTAAAACCAAGGTCAGTAAAACCGATATCCGACATCTATCAGCTCGGGTGAATCAGTTGGATTTTCATTGTCATACCTGTCCGCTTTGAATCTTTTTAAAATTGCCATTTGTTTAAAAAATTCTTTGATAGACACAATCTTTACTATCTGCGCCCCGTTATAAGACGGCATAGATGTTAAATTAAATTTTTTCAATTCCTTTGAGAAGAATATGGGGTAATGCGTAGGTACGAAAAAGAGTGCGGTACGGTACGAAATAAATATTGAACATCCTACCGTAACAAGTACGTAAATTGAAAAATGAATCGTACCGTACGATCATACGGGGAATTTCAATGGTACCATACGGAACTTCGTACCTTACTACCAGCCATGGCTGTGAGGCGATTTCCTAACGTTTTACTTTTGTCATATCTATAAAAGGTGTCTTTTCCACTTGATCAAGTTTTGCTATTTCCCCAATTCAACTTTTCTACTCTCAACTAATTTGGCTGCAAGCAGAAACTCACATAAACTGAAAAATCGTTATCACCGGGGAAGAAGTGATATCGGTCTACCCCCATACCACAGCTTAATCGATATGACAGTAAAGGCGCGGCACATTCTGGGAAAAGAATTTAAAATATAATATCATGCATTTTGCAATCGGGTGAAAGAGCACTTTTGTATGAATTGAGGGGCGAGAAAGACGATTAAATTTTCAATACAGGGAAATATTGTTGTATTTGTTCTATACTTTCGTGCTACTGCTCATCTCTGTCGGCGAAGCTTTTTCTGATTTTCGGTTATTTCAATTTGAATACTACGATACTCTCATCCTTTAGCTTCATTAATACTAATGCTACATCCCAAACAGAAATCACGCGGTTCATCGGTGGCTCGTGCTTGTAGCGAGGCAAGAACGACAATACCTACCAAACGTAACGCCTAGAAAATGATGCGGGTTCGAACTCCAGCAAAGCATAGTCAAGATCAATGAATGAAAAGGTCCCAAAAATTTAAAAACAATACAAGCGTGGTGCCCCTTGGCGAGGCACTACACTCACCGGTTATCTATTAGTTCCGCACTGGGTGGAACAAAATAATTTTTTTGTGACCACATAAAATTGTAAACATTGCCACGGATAACAAAATAAAAACGGCAATACATACCTGCATTGCTTTGCGTTAATCGTGTTCACATGCGTACAAAGCACAACCGCACACGATGAAACGAGCAATCTTCGTTAGCTTTCGTAGCGGACTGTTCGGTTTCATAGGAAAACTTAAGGGAATGCATGCGGAGCATTGCGCTTGCGTAAAACGCAACGGTAAAATAAAACAAATCTAGAAAAAACGCAACCTACGCAAACGTGTAGTGCGGCATTACCGCCACCGTAACGCGTTGACCTACTGAATGATTTTTTATCCATAGAACGTACTGAAGATTGTGCTCTATGAATGTACTGAAGCAGGGTCTCAAGACTCCAGTAGTTCATTTCGCCAAATATTATAACAACAC
This sequence comes from Styela plicata, assembly GCA_963675895.2. NCBI lineage: Eukaryota > Metazoa > Chordata > Ascidiacea > Stolidobranchia > Styelidae > Styela > Styela plicata. The sequence goes on along the minus strand of OZ023146.1, from coordinate 19,786,594 downwards.
AAAAATAATATGGAATCAAAAATAAGGCGGGAGTTGTGAAGGACGAATCGTCATCGAGTCTGAAAATGTAGTACCAGCAACTGTAATTTAAGCGGAAAAATTCTGTACGGAACCGAACCGCCATCGTAAACTGCAGTGAGCGGCATCTATCGCGCGTGATGATAAAAACCATCTGCGTCATATTTTTTTGTTCCCCTGTAGTCGCATCTTGAGGTAGGAGCGGAAACTGCAACCTTATCAAAATACTGCATGTAGTGCTGGGCATAACCGATTCATTTGGAATTCAAATCTGATTTGAATAATTTTTCCGAATCGGATCGAATTACTAATTCTATATAAATAACAAAATTCCGTTTTTAATATTACAAATTGTTAAAATCAAGAAATTTATAGTTTTGTGTAGTGTATTTTCAATCCATACTCCACGTCTGAAAGCAACAATTTTCATATTTTAACCCCAAAAATAATCGAATTTGGTCAACACGATACAATTTATTTCGGAACTCTGGCGGTAACATAAACTACAAATCGCAACGATTCACACTTGGTACAGAGTCACACGGAAAAAAGCTTGGACTTAAATGTGAATACAGTCTGGCTCTGCGATTAAAGGCCACAATACACGTGAAGTTGTCTTACCGATGCATTGCGTTACGTTTCGGGTAATAAAATAAAAACGGCAATACCGGCTGCATTACTTTGCGTTAATCGTGTTCACATGCGTACAAAGACAAACGCAAAAAAAACGAAACGAGCACTCTGAGTTATCTTCCATAACAAACCGTTCTGTTTCATCGGAAAACGCAAGGAAATGCATGTAGAGCATTGTCCTTGCGTAAAACGCAGGAGGGAAATAAAATGAACCTAGAAAAAACGCAACCTACACAAACGTGTAGTGCGACCTTAACACATCTTGAATTTTGTTAGCCTAAAACCAATGGATGATCCACACATTTTTCATTGAAATGCGCTCCAAGCAAGGCCGAAGCAGCGCCTATAAAGGAGCTAACTAATAGCAATGAAGTGGTCAAGAGCTAGTACAAAATGTAGTACCAGAAACTGTCCTCTAAGTGGAAAACACCCGAAAGAGGACTGAACCACCCAATCAAAATGCAGTGAGTATAAGAAACAATAATAAACTCCCTCATTCTACAGGGCACGATTCATCAGCGGATCAATCTTGACAAAAGTGTTCTTAGGCTTTTTAAAGTGGCTAATAAAATGCAATATTTCGCCAATTCAGTAAAAAAATAATAAACTGGTATTTCTATTACGCTCAAAATTCCCAACCATGAGAAGAACAACAAAAGATCAGAATGTTATTCTACACATTACACTATTTATTTACCGAGCTTCCGCTAGAGCATAGCTTTTTTTTTATTGAAATTCACTCCGAGCAAGGCAGGAAGCTGAGCCTAAAGGAACCGAATAACTGCCACTTAATAACAGAGAGCTACTAAAAGATGTAGTACCGGCAACTAAACTCTAAACGGAAAACATCCCAAGCGGAACTGAACCAACGTGGCAAAGTGCAATGAGTTGCTTCCTTTCAGTAGCCTCTTACAACACGCGGGGGTTTAATAAAATGCAACTTGCTCAGAGTGAATTCTAATAAGAAAATAATAAACTGGTACTTCTATTACGTTCAAAATTCCCAACCATGAAAATGTAGAACAACAAAAGATCAGAATGATATTCTACACATTACACTATTTATTTAACGAACTTTCGCTAAAGCATGGACTTTTTTTATTGAAATTCACTCCGAGCAAGGCAGGAAGCAGTGCCAACAGGAACCAACTAACGGCCACTTAATATCAAAGACCTACTAAAAAAAGATTTACCAGTAACTGTACTCTGAACGGAAAACATCCAGGAACGGAACTGAACCACCATGGTTAAGGGTAATGAATGGTATCTGCCCTGGGTGATGGTAAAACCATCTATCACTTCTTTGTTTCCTTTTAGTCACCTCTTACGACACGCAGGAAATACGTTAGGACTTTTCTAAAGCCCGTAAATACAGATAGACTATGCTCTAGCGAAAGGTTGCTAAATAGATAGTGTAATACGATTCTGACCTTTTGTTGTTGAACTTTCTGCCCCATCTTAAGATCGCAATACACGTTTGCGTAGGTTGCGTTTTTTTCCTAGGTTTGTTTTATTTTACCCTTGCGTTTTACACAAGCGCGATGCTCTGCATGTATTTACTTACGTTTCTAATGAAACCAAACGGAGAGTGCTCGTTTCGTTGCGTATGTTTCAGCTTTGTAAGGATGTGAATGCGATTAACGCAAAGCAGGCGTGTATTGTTTTTATTTTGTTATCCTGAAACACACGGCATTGCATCGGTAAGACAACTTCACATATATTATGGCCTTAGTTCAAGTATCCTTGCGGCCGTGGTCGCATGATAAACGGCTATCTTCACAAGAGTAGTGGAATTGGGGATAGGAAGTCCGTTGCACACCACCCGATGCATGAAAATGTGATTTATAGGAAAAAATCTTATTACGGCGATGGGGAAGTGGGTTGGAAAATATGCGATTTTATCCGATTCGTTCAAAAAAGCATACGAATCTAGGTCGCCTGCCTTCTTCCACGCGTTGGGATTTTTTTATAATAAAAATTCTCAGCACACACCTCTCGCCCTCGATACACAGGATATGCTACTCTAGTACCCCTGTGTGTGGTACATTTGTGAAATGTATGTGTACATATATTTGAATTTCTATGCATGTGTATCTATCTCTGTGCGCACATAAATCACAAATCTGATTAGACATTTACGTTTTTTATTTATTCTGAAATTTATTCAATTCAAAGACTTTCATTATTAAACAAAACGTCTTAGCTTATTTTATTGTCTGGTAGGCTTCGCATACCTGCATGTTTTAGGCTAATGAATCTGGCGCGTATGCGTATATGTACCAGCTTATGATACGAATTAACTAGGCTTCAAAGCTTATTAATGAATATTCAATATCTCTGACGTTGTTTTCATTCCATTTCACCCGGCAGTTGGCGCTATTGGGCTTCGATATTAAACTGCGTGTCGTTTTAAAATGAAGATTTGTTCAAATATTTCGTCACGGTTGAATTGTAAAATACGTAACAATAGAGATCATTGAAGCGCGAATCTCTCGCTCGTGAATCGAAGAAACGGAATTAGCTGTCATTACTCGTAAACTGTCTGTTCGAGAGGCCGGGGGATAGATGAGCGTATCAGGATAGTTTTTATATAAGTAAACTAAAATTCTGGATTGAATTTATTTCGTTTTTTAACAATTTGCGCAGCAAAATCGTTATCTATGGCAAATTTTACATCGTAAAATTTGACATATATCATGATTATGATACAAAAAAGAGAATATAATATATATATATGTTAAATATTTTAGTTTTTATTTAACAAAACATTAGTATCAAATTTCAAATACCGTTTATTAAATTAATTTTTTGTGGTTTCTCAAGCATAGAGTTATTATACTAGCAACCATATAGATATGATTTATTAATATACAGTAAAAGAAAATACCGTTACAGTGTTAGAAAAACAAGCGGGGATATTATAAAACTAAAATGCAGAAAACGGAATTAATGATCCAATCTCGGAGATTATTTTTTATACTTTGTTTGCTAATACAAGTTGAAAGATCGTGGACGGCGGGTAAGTTTCTCACTTTATTTATTTCTTAATAAATAAATATTTCAATTTGTTTTCAAAATGCTTTAGTTTTTAGCAGTTGAAAATATATAACAATTGTGTAGTGACCATATCGTTTCAAATGAATTAATTAGGGGTGGCCAAAAATCGAAATATGTTGAGTCGAATGGACTAATTTTAACGAATCTAATCGACAATTTGAAAAAAAGTATTATAATAAACAAACCATTGCCTCAGAAAATCGACAAAGACATCAAAATTTACATCTATTTTCTGAAAATGTATTCTTTTTTGAATCTGTTATTTTCGAATCACTGGGAAAATCGAATCGAATATTTTATGATTCGCAAATCAGGAATCGAGTATTTTGAACAGCCCTAGAATCGATACAATTTAATAGTCATCAAATTAATCAGTGAGGTATGTATATAAGGTAGGTAGGTAGGCCAAAATTCGTTTGAAGAGACCATCAAAAAATTTCGTTAAAGATTGATTTCAGACGGTGTCTCCGAAATGGCTTATACCATTTATACCACATATACCAGGTTATATCTTACCTTTTAAAAACAAAAAAACTTAACGGTCAACATTCACAAAGCCTCTGAAGCCCGATTGTAACAGCTATCTTTCTGACGGAATTTTGTAAGTTTTGAATTTTACGCCCCGTGTATCATTTATTGGAATAGCATTGTTGGATCTAGGAAATATTGGGATATTAACTTCCACATTTCATGACAAATACTTTGCCTTTAAACAGCAATTTCTTCTCATTATAATAAGTACAGTACAAATTTCTCATGTTAGTAGGATTCATAAAAAGCAGACATCTGGACATATAGAACTGAAAAATTATTTAGGTTTGACCTAATAAAGCTTTGTAGGCTACTTCATCAGAAGCCCCTTGCTGGTCAAACCTTATTCCGCTTAGCAAGTTTTGCTAAGTACGGATCAGAGATGGATCGCGCCGCTTGGGCGCGATCCATTGTGACTCGTGCTTAGCTAAATAAACTTCCTGGCAAGGAATTGGGTATTTTTGTAAAGCGTTATCAGTTGACATTACTAACCATATTGAATTAAACTTGAACTTTGTCAAACTTCAGCCGCTATATTCGATTTTTTGAAAACGTCTTTCGTAGTTGTGTGAGATCTTATTGATTTTGCCAGCTGTAAAATCGTTATTCAAATCTATTGGTAAAACAGACGAGGGGTAGTCTTCGAAAATTGTGAATTAAATATGAATGGTCATTGGTCAAAATATTTGCATCTAAAAAAACGATGCGTTGGCAAGTATTTAGTTGAGTTGAACCATTTTACATGACAGATTTGAAATGACAGATTTTGCGAACTAACATTCTCAAAAAACTGAAATTGAGACGCAATCAAGCTTTCATATAATCATCAACCATTTGAGTGGATTACATTGACTCAGGACCCCATTAACATATAAAACAGTGTTACTGTGGTTTGAAATGATTGAACCCTCGTTACGGCCGAACCTCGGCATGGAACCCCGAACGAAAAAACTTATTTGTTTTGTTTTATCTTGGTATGAACACACGTAAATTTTTTTTATGTAAAATACTCTTAAAAATGTTCTGGTCAGACTCGCGAAGAACGACAATGTTCTTTTGCCTTTTGCCATGTACTTCGACCGTGTGCCATTGAAAACGTTTTGCAAGTTATCAGCCTGGCATAATTGCCCGCTCATACGCCTTTTAACTTTCCATCTTTGAACGTTTTGCAAGAGCTAATTGTTATGTAACAATGTTGCATTTATGACTTCACAATTGTCATAAAATTTTGCGAATTAAAAAGCAATTAATAGTTAGTGTATTGCAATAAAAAGCGTTTAATATCAAATAAATAATAACAAATGACGTAATCGTATAAAAATGTGATAATTACCGAATCTAATTGAAATAATTCCCCTTCTCTTCTGTGTAATTTAGGGATAAAACGATTAAATCGCAACGGTTTTTCTAATTTGTTTTAAATTTCAGTCGGAAGACTGCACGTTCCTAAACATATAATCGGGAGCGGAAAAGTGGTTTCGGACACAATATATATATATATGGTTTACTAAATTAAATTTCGAGATATTGAATGACCCTTTTTAGTACAATATTATACCGTTCGCAGAAAAAAAAATGTCAAAACTTGTTTTGTTGAACAACGTGTGACACTGATAGATCGCGCCGCAAAGGCGCGGTCTGTCAGTGACTCACGTTCGACAAAATAAAATTTCAGACTGGACCGAGACTGGAATGGCGAATAATCTGTGCGCGGAACAAGACAAAGGAAAGTCGATCCGGTACAATTAACTCGTGAAAAGGCATTTCTAAGCACAAACTGATGTGTCTTTTTAAGTTTTGTAGTAATTGGAATATGCTTCAATGATTGACTACTATTCCGTTTTAGAGGTAGTGGTGCAGTCTAAAAAAAAATTGAGTATCTTCGTATGATATTCTTGTATATTGACCCAATATATTGGTAACCTTTGCGATAAAATCCCAATGCCTAATTTCAACACCACTTTTAAGTTATAAAAGTAGACAATAGTCATTTTAGTTAAGAAAATGTGAATTCAGAAAAACTCAGAAGATGTAGAATTTGTAAAATTAACAGAACCGCCAAGACACGCTGAGAACAGGATAGTTTTTGCCATATACGAAACATACCGCCTCGCTGGCGCGATCCATCTGTGACCTATATTTAATGAATAATATTTCGGCGTCATTTTCTCTCCGGATTATCATTCAAAAGGTGCTTCATATTTTAATTACGATCGCTAGACAAGCACAAACACCGCCTCTGCTAACGAGAAATGTTTACACATCTGCCTAATATTTCATCAAATCATACTCAATCCCCACTTTATAGGTTGTCTGTTGGTGACGTCATATCTAGGGTTGGCATTATGGTTTAAACGGTAGTCAAAACCAGGCATATATAATAGTAAAATAAACGAATATGTTTATCAGTCATATATAATAATAAAATAAACGAAATTGCTGGAATTTGACAATATTTTGCAGCGAAATCATGATTTATGTCAAATTTTACAACGTAAAATTTGACATATATCATGATTTCACTGTAAAATGAATCAATTTAAGAATTAGAACCAGGTCCATGCCCAGGAAAAATGAGAAATACGATAATCCAAAAACCTTCACCCCGATTCGGAACTGCGTATCTGCACGAGAGGTCGTGGTTCGCCCTATGGTTAAGCTGTATTCTCGGCTTTCCTCTCCGCAGGATAAAAATGATATCCTATCCCAATACTCGAAAAACGGAATTACTTTTTTCCGGAATTCTAAAATACCTGATTATTCGTATAAGATATCACTCGTCATGTCTCAAAAGGAAAAACTGCCGTTTGGGTCACTGATTGGGGTTGAGTTGAAATTAAAAGCAACATCGCCATTGTGGCCGCCGGTGGCACGGTGATTTTGTTTTTGTCTTAGAAAGCGCTGATTTACGTTATTTACTCTAAATAATGTGACGCACAACCAGGGCGTGAAATCTTGCTTTACGTAACATGGGTCTGGACGATCAGAAACGTGTTTTGTTAAGTATGAGATATTGATGGAACGCGCCGACGAGGCGCGGTCCATCAGTAGCTTGTGCTTCACAAAATAAATTTCTGATTGAGGGAGACGAAGCGCGTTGTTTGTTTATGGTACATACGTGGCAACTTGAATAAGAAAAACCTCGTTAGTTTCAGTAGGCGGCATATATCATCCATGCAGGCGTTGAAGTGCTCGGCTGGGAATGACTCATTGTTGGTGAAATATATAGGGGAAGAGAATCCTAGTCCGACTAACTTTATTTTTTAAAATTATCGATGGTTCTGGAGCGTGGGTCGCTGATGGAAATACATCTTAATTAAACTTTCTTTTTGGACACTATAATAATGAGTTTCTGTGCATATTGTGATGGGTTTTGAGTTAAATAATATCAAGTAACCGTTTGTATATACATTTATGGCCAAAACTTAAAAAAACATCTCGAAATTATTCCGCATATTATTGTATACGTTCTCCTCACTGCTAGATCTGTATTGTTGATTACATTCAACTTTCAATTTTTTTAAAAGCGATATTTCTGCTTGTACATCCACACATACGCTCTTATAGCAAGTTCCAAAGGACAATAATTTTGCGGTATCATTATTTAGAAAAATCACAAAAAGAGTGACTATGAGACAAGAAAAGTAAAGTTGTTTTTAATGAATGTTTTTCAACTTACATTCCACTTTCGACTTCGACCTTCTTAACTTGTTACCGATGATTTATAAATCTAATAACACACAAGGAGATTAACTGCTTAAACATGGGAGAAACAACCTAAGTATGTTGAGGTATATTTTACTAATTAAAAATTTTGGGAGATAATTTTTGCATTAACTGATGTCATGGGCTGGTTGAGTTGAATATTTCTTGACGCCAGAGTCGAATCGAGTGTATTTTTCAATGTATGTATGTATGTATAAATCGAGGGTATTACAATACTTAGATAAAGAAATGGGGTCTAAAAATGCCAATCAAAGCTTGAATCATAGTTTGCGCGTACCTGTATATTTTCAAATCTATTCTCATTTATTAAAAAAAAAGCTAGGAATGGAAATGGACCACACATAACTTTTTTACATTATCTAAATATTTAGTTTATAAGTGGCTTTTACAGAACTTATCGACACTGATACTGAAGAGAATGTTTGAGCCCAAAACCGAAACGAACAGCTCGAACTCCCCCTCGATATTTACAACAAAGTTTGGAAAATATTTCCAAACAATTTTCGCCCATTTCGGAAAGATATAAAGTCGTCTCCAATACAAACAGTAGCCTATTATCAGGCTTTTAATCTTTTCTGAAAACACAAAGCATGGTGGGCTTTTATGCTTAAAAGTTTATCTGGTTTACTGGAGATATTCAGTGCACTATCAAGATTTGTTTTGGGATTAAGTGAAACCATGCATGGGCGGGTGATGAATCTCACCTAAAAGTGAGATTCACCACCTGCCCATACTTGATCGAGTGCTGTCGAAATGTAACTATGTAAAAACTAAAAAATAAGGGATTTGTTCCAAAATTCCCAAACTATCTTTTATGTATTTTTTGTTTGATTTTGGATTAAGATTTTTCAAGTAGATTTGGTGGTATATTATGGCGTATAAGCAAATACAAAAGATTTGCTATGATTTGACTCGACCAGAGTGGTTTCAGGGAATTGAATAACTTTTGACCTCATTAATTACACAAAAAACTAACGTAAAGACATAAAGTGTGGTTAAAATCGAGTATCGAATCGAACCAAATATTTTTCGCTGAATCGAAAAACAAATGAATAATTAATAAGCAAAATTCTTCCACAAATTTGCCCACTTTCATTAAAATAACACTTATTTACTCTAAACATATAAATCTTTGATTATGACAATGTTAATTTCGCGCGAAAGGAGCAATTGAATCGAATATTATAGAACAGCCAAAGCTGATTTGTTCGATTTAAATTTGCGATCATTTTTTGCAAAAGTTTGCCTAATATTAACGCACAAAATTTCCTCGTGCGAATTCGAACGACCGATTCCCAGTATCGCAAATAGTAAAAATTCTCCGTCTGTCGTCGTCGACAGAAGCGCGCAGTGTTGATAATATTATTGAAACCGCGGCGTCAGCGATTCCGCGAAAACCTTCAGACTTTTTAAGCTTTAAAACGATGCTAAACCTTAATTTGATCAGAGAGATAACCCCGTGTAGGAAGAATCGCACTGATATTGTGTGAGATGAATACCGTGTTCACTATAAAACATTTATTAATTACCAGTATTTAAAACATGTTATGCATTTTAGTAAACGATTTTTAATGAAAATTTTTTAAAATTAAATTGCATAAAATTTCACTCAATTTGGTTGAATTGGTAGAAATCGGTTGTTTTCGTTCTTGTTTGAGACAAGGGGAACACACGCTCCTCCTGTCCCGTTGCGCATGGGTAGAAGACAAAATTATAGGTTCCAAAGGATTAGGCGCTGATATGCTAATGGGGTATTTGCGCCATGCCACAGCGGTTAGCGTTTAACCCTCATGTCATAAACACATCACTTTAAAAAAAGATTTGTTAAGCATGAGACGCTGATCCATCAGTGACTCATACTTGGCAAAATAAAAGATGGGTTTCGGTATTATTATGTAAAATTTTTGTGTTGTTTTTCGGTGAATATTCTCCCAAAACGGGTTGTAATGGGTTAAAAGTACTTTTTCACTAAATTTTTGCCAAGGATTTAGGTCGACTTAAAATAATATTAGCTCGATGTAAAAATACTTACGATTCGTAGACGATTTGCAACTATTACTCTTTCTTATGTCTCACTAAGTAGAATTATAAAAGGTATAAAATAATCGATTCAGACTTCGCAATAAAGTTCTAGATTTTTCTAATAATTCAAAATCAATATTCTCGAAAATGCGTTTTTTTTTTCGGGATATATTTGTAAATTTTCATGTCTTTGATAATTTGCTGGGAAGACTTTTTTATTTATTATGAGTAATGGTTCGAATATTCGATTAACAAAAGTTATTCTATTAAAAATAAAGAGAAGAGTAAAGAGAATATTTGAATTTGGCCTCCCTGTTGTTAGTTCTGCACAATAAAAAGTTATCGATTCGTGATTTAAGTTTTGAAAGGGCCTTCGCCACTCGTTTGGGCGCACCATCCTGATTAAAGCCCTGTATCAGCAGCCACTTATAGACAGGGTGAGTTATATGGGAAAGTTATAAAACATTCTGGTTCGGTCGAGCTCACAGTACTTTGAAAGCGTTCTCAGCAAACTGGGTTGTCCTCATAGTTTAATAGTAATGTTTCAGACATTTCAGATAAGCGAAATGGCTGATATTTCACTCACTTTGCACTTTGTGTCAAATTTTATGACTTCATCATGATTTTACTGCAAAACGAACGAATTTAAAAATAATCGAAATTGCTTTTTAGCAAAATCAATACCAGAATATTTTAATATGGACATCCCTAACGAAACAGTCCTGGCTCGAGCATAATCAAACAGAATTTCTGTTCTTTTAATACGCGTTTGTTTATGCGATGTTATGTTGTGAACTCTGCCAGAAATTGTAGGTTATGTGGTTGACATTACACAGACATTTTATACCGGTCTAAGATTTTATATAAACGGTTGTAACAACGTTCTTAAAAAGTGTTCTATCGGTTAAAATTTCAAGAAAATGTTCGCTTGTCTGCCCCGCGGCGCTGTCTAACAGAGGTCGTTGACATATAAGCTAGCTATGGTATGTGTCATGAGACCGTACTAAGCCATAGCCTGCCACGAAATCGGAAGGCTCATTTTGACATGAGCCACAAATGGCCCGAACCTCGGATGAGTTATCCATCAGTGGTGTATTTATCAACTGGCTTTTTGTTTTTCTGTCTTAAAACTAAATTTGCTAATTTCACATGAATATACCTTTCATATTTATTGGATCTGTCAAGCATGAGATCTTGTACCTCAGTGCTCTATCAACGGCCCGTGCTTGGTTAACACATAGTTTTCGTTTTACCAAAATATTCGACATTTACGTAATAATATCGCTTCACTTCCCCCGCTCAGCCCTTTATTGTGACTAACTGATGAAATTTAAGATTTTCCCGCGACCAGTGACGGCCTTTATGCGTTTTTCATTTCGTTTTCAATAAGGAACCATACATAGTACGCGTCTAAACGACTCGTGCCATGTATGGTTCGTTATTGAAAAAATTGTACTTAACCTTTATTGTCGCATCGCAGAGTACGACGGCTAAGCATCGACAGCGCAGAAATTCTTCGTGATTTTTCGAGCGTAAAAATTGGGTTTTAGGTACTGGACATTATAGCCGATGAAATTATAAAGTATTGACAGAATTAGAAGCACTCTCACAAATGCTAAATATCCAATATATTGATTGCATCGAGAATGGCCTTTTTGTACGAATAAAGTATTAAAAATATATAAATTTTTTGACAAATCTTTCAGAAAAATCGGTATTTTTCGTCGGATATGTAAAACATCTTAAATTAGCCCAGAAACTGTGCTTAAAAAAACATTCTTTATACTTTTTAGCCAGAAACTAGGGTATATGACAACTGCCAACTAAGAATAGGTGCATTAGATCCATTAAATCATAAAATCAGTGCAAATTTCTTATCCTCTAAATTTTTACACTAGTAAATACCTAAAAAAGTCGGGTAATTCCCAAACTTAATAACTGGAACATACCCGGTAGAACCATTCCCATTCTTAGTATGCTTCGTGAGTAGGGCTGGATAATTCGATTCAATTCGAATCAATCGTGAATCATTTATAGGAGCAAAAACTAATTTTCTGGAATTTTCATTTTTAACAACAACATACAATCGATTTTGGTCAAGTTTGACCAAAATCGATTTTGACCAAACCTGATTATATTTTGTTGTTAAAATATGAAAATTGTTGCTCTTACTGTGAATTTAAAATATAATATCAACTACATATTTCTTGATTTTCACAATGGAGACAAGATGAAATAGTAAAAATGGGATATTTGCTATTTACATGGGATTTAGGATTCGATCTGTTTCGAAAAAAAAATTCGAAATGCAAATAAACCGGATTTGTCCAGCCCTATTCGAGAGCGGATAATGGCGTGAATTCTGTTTGCATTCACGGGACATTAGGCAGCTTTGCATACGGATTAGGGAAGTTTTTCCGGGACCACCTATTGGTATGTCACATGTGATGTTTTAGTATAAATGAAAAAAAAATTTGATATATGTGGGAGTGCAAAAGCTTTGTTTATTCTTGGCAATAGTGGCCTTTATATAGAAATACATGTATAAATAAGAACCCAAAGTGTAATTTCGTTGGCGTTTATAGTTTTACTATAAGCCCATAAGTTTTACTATAACCACTGAAGACTGATGGATCAAAATAAATTTACTCTGTGGAATTTTACTGAGTGTGTTAATAGCGGGCGTCATTTAGCTGAAACTTTAGCAAAATTTCGGGGTTAGGGTTCAACACATCGGCAGAATGATAAAGATCGACTTCTATTACCAATATCAGAAAATTGAACCAGAAAAATCATCCTTTAGGAGCCCGTTTTTCTCAATCTCACAGATTGATATATATCAGTTTGAATCGATACTCTTGCAGACGAAACCAAGCTAACTAAACATCGTCACAAAAGTATATTTGGACACAAACAAAACCTGCAATTCAAGCGCTTATTGGTCGTTCGACTGGAAATATGTTGAATTAAAGTTTAAACTATACACAGGCCGTGGGAAAATGCTTTTTTTTAGCATTTTTATATCTTTCAGTCGCTCATTGAGTTAGCTAGCCGTCATGAGCAATCCCCTTCCCAATCGAAAAAATTTCCCAAAGCATCTAAGTTATGCTTGGATTATGGCGACTGGTCTCGGCCCATCTGTGGCTTATATTTGGCAAAATGCCGGACTAGGAAAACCGGTATAAAATGCAATATTTTTCCAGTAAGTTAGCCGCCATGAACAAAGGAATATACCAGTCCAGTATACCCATGGCTTCGAAGTCTGCTGCACATTATTCCTAAAATCAAATCATGTTAAATGCAACATTTCTGTATCATATTTGGTCCAATAAATAGTTAAAAATGATCCATTTCCCTCATAGTAATTTTCAGTGAATGTGTAAACGCAGCACACATATCGAAATTTTAACGCCGACGAGGCTATGTGATTTCTGTCTCCTGTTTAAGAAGTGACAATTTCGGATTGAAATAATGCATCGTGACTTAACAATGTTTTCTTTGCTTTACCAATTATAACGTCATAAGTTGACAATAGCAAGCTCGAATAATAACAACTTGAGCGTTCAGTTGTGTTGTCTAACGACGCTATGCACTGCTTAAAATAATAATATTGCAAAACATCAGGGATCTTCAAATCCTTTAAATCCTTTTTTTTTGTTGAAATTGAAATTCATTGATCAAAGGCCGGAAGCATTACTTAAAAGGAACCAACTAACGGCCACTTGATTGCAAAGAGCTACCACGGGATGTGGTACCAGCAACTGCGAATCGAATTCGCGCGAACGTTTTTACCACAAAAATACCATATTTCATTGTAGGCATTGAGGAAATTTTTATAGCGTAAATTATAGCGCTTGTAACCGACTATTATTGAGGTCGTCGTATCAGTAATTTTATTTTGGACAAAGCATACATATGCCGCTGCAAGATATTCGATAATAGAAAATTGCTTTTTAAAACTTTAAATATAATCTGTATGTGTGAGCCATGCCTGACAAAGTAAAATTTGTGATTCGTATGTTTGTTAAGTATGTCCCTCTATGGTACATCCCTAATGTGATCAAATTTGTTACTTGCTTTGTATGGGCCAACTATGATTTACGAACGACTTTTGATGGCACGTCTTTGTTGTGAAACGTAGCAGAAAATGATTTATTGTTCGGTCATAATTATGTCAGCTGGTGTACCACGTGATTCTACGTCACTGCGGGGGCGACAGAACAATGGACACAGCTTTGGTTCGATATACGGAGCATTTTTATGAGCAGATGGTAATATTTAAAATGACCACGTGCGATAAAAAAACGTTTGGTTTTAAATTTTTTTGACGTGCGAATGCGAATTTTACTGGAATAAATGATAAGTGGTGAACCTTACACGATGCACGGGTGCTATGCACAATATTAGGTTCGACGATTTATAGAAAATAAACTAGCCATCTTCTTTATATATATATATACAGACGTTGCTGCCATAATTATGAGCGCTGTTCGCAATGAAAAAAATAAGTTGAGTTGGAATATTTTTTGATTTTTTTTGTAAGTTAGATTGCGTGATAGCGATCGTGTACTTAAAAATAATTTTGTAGGTCTGCTGAACATGAATATTATTAATATTTCTTTTTTTGGACAGTTTAATGTTATCTCATTCGTATCCTTGTGGATTTGTTAACACACACACACACATACATATACTCTCACAAACAAGAAAGCAAAACATAGACAATAAAATGGATATTAAAAATATTATAGAATTTTGGTAAAATAATTTTTGAAACATTTGTAAGCTTTTTAGTCAAAAACATTTATAATTAATTAAAATTGTCGGTAGATCGTCTGAAGTTTTGTCCGAATGCATTAGTTATGCAGAAGAAAAATAAATTCTGGTTTATACATTAGGAATGCTCCTTCTTTAGTCTCCTAACCTTTAGTCTCAGATGGTCCGATTTTTGGTCCCTACTTCCAAAATGCTCCAGAATTGTGGACTTTTACATCAAAAATTGAATTTGTCAAGTGTGAGTCACAAATGGATCGCGCCTCGACGGGGCGATCCATCAGTGGCTCATGCTTGACAAAATAAACTTTCGAAATGGAAATTGTAACGACGGTTCACACTCTGGGGAATTTACATACAATATTTATAAGACTGTGATGATTGCATTCATCTAAAAGGCGGGAACGTTTGTAAACGTTAAATTTCGCTTCAATTTGGAATCTCCTTGTTCGAAAAGCTAGAAATTTTAAAATTTTTGTGAAAAAGCATTTTGTTTTTCAATTTTTCTAAATTGACCTAAATACGTCAAAATTTTGCTGTGTAGAATTTCACATAAATAATTCAACTGTGAAGTGGGACAAATATGGGCAAAACGCTCTATTTAGGTTTTCTGGAATTTCGAATTATTTCGATAAAGGAGTTGGGGAACTCTATTCGATTTTTAAACAAATGCGAATATCATCCACATACCCGATAGAATGCCCTTATAAATTTCTTCCTGTAGGTTCTGTATGAAATTATCAATGACCGTTAGTTGGTTCGTTTTGAGTTTTGCTTTCGACCTTGCCTTGAGTACATTATATATATATTAAAAAAATCAAAGGTTGAGACTTTTAGCAGGAAATTTTGTAAGCTAGTTTTTACAACGTGCCGGCCTTTAGATTGCTTCTGAAAACACGTTTCCTTCTCTATGTATTCTTAATATTATATCGTGGCCTTAATCCTATTGCCATGTAATTCGAAGCTTATGTCATCCGCATGTGTCGGGGTTAACAGTATTATGACATCATACTTACATGTATTAGGTTTCATCCAATTAAAATCCTTCGTAGCTTGACTGTTTATGAGCTCAACAATGCCAAATGGAAACTTGCCAAAATATTATCATGATTGAAATTTGCAACAAAAATATGTTATATTATGTCACTCTACAAGTAGGAGGCAACTGAAAGGAAACAAAGAAGTGGTTGGTGGTTTTATCATTGGTCAGAGCAGATACCATGCACTACACTTTACCATGGTGGTTTAGTTCTGTATGTTATCCGCTTAAGGTGCAGTTGCTGGCACTTTATCGCGTAGTTAGCTCTTTGACATTTAAGTGGCCGTCAGCTCATCTTAGGCACTGCTTTCGGCCTTGTTCAGAGTTCCATATAAAAAAAATTTTAGTGTTTATAATGAATCTATCTGTTTGCCTGACATATCTCTCCTTCCAATCATATGAATATTTTTCATTTATTAAGTATGAGCCACAGATGGACCACGTCTCCGCCTCAGTGGCCCATACTTAAGATAAAACGATTGATTGGTCAACTTATAACGGAAACTTCAATTAGAAGTGGAAGAGCCAGCACATACATACTCAGTAAAACAAAATCCCGAGATCGAATTATTATTTTAAATATTAGTTAACTTATATTTCAAGGCCATTTACGGTCATCAGCTATATAAAAGTAGCGAAAAATTTTGTGATTTTTCACGTTAAAACACTTGACTGGCCATTCTGCGATTTTTTAGGTCGTCGAGAGGAAGGGCCACCATGGTCAACATCCCCCCACTCACTCACTGTTTCAAAGATACCACAATTTTGTTGAATAAAAACAATATATTTTAGAATATTCTTTCAAATACAAATCATTTGTCTATTCTACGACGTTTGTTAGCGATTTTCGTTTTCAAATATTTGGCAAAAAAATAATTTCAACCGTGTCTAATTCTGTCATTCCGTTTGAAGCTGATGGGAATCCCACCCTATGCATAATTTAGCATCTGCAGACATGAACATTCGTTCTGCGGAATTAAATAACACGATTCGATGCCAATTCCGATGTTTTAGCGTCTGTTCGACATTCTTTGTATCACTATTTCGTAAATTAAATATTGAAAAAGACTTCCAATGGAATCTTATGTTGAGACCAAAATTTTTGCCATCTTTTTTGTGAAATGGCGAAATGCTTTTTGGATTTCACTATATCGGATAAAATTAGTTTTAAGATTTTATTAAAATGTTATGGAAATCTCATTTTATCGAATGTAGCTTTCGACTCTAAATCGAAATAAATGTTAAATCTAAAATCATATTACTTTGTGAGTTGATAAGTATCTTAGACGACTTACTTTCACACAGTATAAGCGTGGGCTCGCACAAATTTTCAGAATTTTAATATAACTTCTGCCTACTTTCCAGTCTTCTTCCTCCCCCATCAGGCTAATTTTGTGAAAGAAAAGCTTTTGTGACTAAAAAGGACTTGAGCTTTGTAATGACATTTTGCTTTTGTGACTCTACCCTTTTGAAATATGATATTTTGCGCCATTTTGTCTATTCTGAGGAAACAAACAACATGAGTATGACGTCATACAATAAACATGAAATTCAATTGTGATGAGACACATATTTTTGGTTAAATTATCGGCAGCAGACGAACGCAGTTTTAATTTACGATTACTAAGCTATAATTAAATGATAAGAAAATAATTACTGGTTTATCTCTTCATTGCGAGTCGTGCTTTATGGAAAAGAATCATTCGTTTTGTCTGTATTTTGCGATGATATTTTTACTGCGATCTTGCGCAGGTGTGTTTTAATGACAGCACGACGAAGTTGTATACCGTTTATTAGTCCGCTTATATTTTGTATGTTGGACTTTGAGCATCATTTGTTGCAATAAAAAATTGATAGAAAACTATTTTTGTTCCAAAAATTGCTTAATGCTTAGTTTTTGAAAGCAAAATTCATCGAGAATTTTTGTTCGAATGATTCTGTCGAGTTATTTTCCTCACACAGTCCCTATGTGATGGGCTAACCAGAACTGCGACAGGTCTTCATACAAATTTCTTCCCTCGATACTGATTTCGAATTTTTCAACATATGTAGAATTTAGACTTTTTCAATGTCGCCTAAATAAATATACACATAGGTTTCAAATGCATGGGTTGGTCATAGAATCTAAATTCCACCCAATGATTGTGCTTAATTATTTCAAAAACATCTTTGTAAATACCGTTAGTTGGTTTCTTTAGGCGCGCCCCTTCCTGTCTTGTTTAGAATAAATTGAAATAAAAAATTTATTTTTATTTTTATTAAAATACAATTTCCCAATCCCGGTGTTTGCCATCTTTCTTAATTTCATGGGTCTTATGTGGACTTAATTTATCGAAATTCTTAATGAATATTGCATTAACGTTTCACTTTTTTAAAACCATGAATTTCACTCTTTTACCACGCATGGTACAATGATAAATTTCGCTTCTAAGCGAAATTTATCATTGTCCCATGCGTGGTTACTAACATAAATCGAATATCCTCGCTCTAATTGAATATTTCCTTGCAGATTTAATCAAATAATTCAATATCTATCAAAATAGGCGCCATAACACTCTTGAGGACTGAATGGCTCTCTCTAGGTTTTATTCTCTAATGCACTGTGAAATTGACTTTCGGCAAAGCTACTCCATTTCATCCCCTGGTCGTTTATAAGAAAATCTGGTTTCAGAACTGAATCGAACAACTATTTTACTATTGAGATTCACCACGAGCCAGACCTGAAGCGTCGCCTGAAAGGATATTATCAACGTCCAAAGACCCATTGCTAATGTAGTACCAGCAACTGCACTTTAAGCAGTAACATCCCAATGTGACGGAGCCGATATAATAATGCAGTGAGTGGTATATGTCCTGGGCAATGGTGAAGCCGCTTCTTTGTTTTCCTTCATTTACCTCTTACGACACGCAGAAAAACGCTTGAGTGATTCTAAAGTTCGCTGAGTGTAAGATCTATCAAGTGTATTATATGTTATCATGACGAAAATTACACAATTTATCATCGCCCACAAAAATTTATTACGAAATTCCTTCAAAGCTACAGCAGCGCTTCTTCTCGCCGTCTTGGAAGACTCGTTTACAGAATCAGACGATTTCGACCGATATATCGGCCATTTTTACCTCTACCGATAATATCGGTTATTCTAATTTTACGTAATCCCACGCACATATTTCGAGAAAATGATGTATTTTTTTCCGATTATTGGCATTTTTTGTTATTCGCCGCCTATTCTAGGACATGTAGTTCTGAGATCAATGTGAAAATCTTATTTGTTGTAAAAAATGCACATAATAATCCATTTACATGTTGCGACTTCAGGCATGGTGAAAACAGACAAGCAATGTTTCATTCAATCGATTTTTGTTACATCAAACAGAATTTTCCACTCTATTATGTCACATATGACGTCATAGATGCATACGGTATCCTATGATGAACATCATTATCGTATAGATTAGGTTACTAATGGATCTAAATATCCTTGTTATTAACATTGTGACCCAACACTTGCGATTTATGTCAATTGTCACTTCACAATCAAATATTCTGAATTAAATATGAGCTAATGACAAGATGTGCAATATTAAATTCGGTTAAGCCAGATGGATCTCTTGGACGCGATCCGTTTAGAGGCGCAATAAAAATTTAAGTGTAAGGCTGGGCAAAACTGAATTATCTTTCGAATCTGATTCCGAAATTTTTTTCGCATCGGACCGAATCCTTACTTCCATACATATAACAGATATCACCTTTTTACTATTGCAAATTATCTCTAATATAAAAACCGAAAAATTTATATTCAAAAATTAATAATATTGACATTTCATATTTTAACTAAAAGTAACGAAAATCGATTGTTTTTTACCGTTAAAATGAATTCTATTTTATTTAGCAAGTTTTTCTTCCTATGAACGATTCACGATGGAATCGAAAAGGTTTTTCTGCTTCGGATATATCCGAATCACAGAATCTAAATGCCCAGCCCAGCAGAATAAACTTTAGATCGTGTTATACTGGTAATCAATGCTCAAACAAAATAACTTAATGAACGAGAACTCTTCGGCAGCAAAGCAGAAGTGATGCTCATTCCATTGTGGCGATGGTAGCCTTATTTTAATTAATTGGAACAACATCACACGGCTACACAGATTGACGCTAAGTAGATACGGATTAATAATGAATTAACTTAAAAAAAGTACGGTTAAAGTTTACATAATGATCTCTTTCCGTCACGAACTTTCCCAGCTAGAAGGGATATGTTACTGATGGATCGCGCCAGTTCCCGGGCAATCAGTTTCCCATAAGATTTGTTTACGGTAAAAGTAGAAATCAACCAAGCCCTGCCCCTTTAATTTTGAGCTATCGTACACCGAATCATGTTATTGGTAACAAAAGAAGCGACGTATATCAAGTTTTATTTTCATGATTTTGCTGCCCAATTCGCTGCACTGCCTCAAACTGATCGTTAGATTAAGATATTTGTGAACCCGCCAGACCGCACATGTTTGATAATATTTTGTATCAAAATTTTAGTAGAGATATCCCGAATCAAAAACGAATATTCGAATTTTAATCGTGTTTCGAATGTTCGATTCGAATCGTTTTTCAAATTTAAATCCTGTATCGAACATTCGAATTTGAATCGTGTGTCAAAAATCAAATTCGATATTTGAATCAAAAAAACAAATATTCGAATTTGAATCGTGTGTCGAATATTAGAATTTGAATCGTGTGTTGAAAGTTCGAATTTGAATCGTGTATCGAATATTCGAATTTGAATCGTGTGTCGAATATTCGAATTTGAATCGTGTGTCGAATATTCGAATTTGAATCGTGTGTCGAATATTAGAATTTGAATCGTGTGTTGAAAAGTTCGAATTTGAATCGTGTGTCGAATATTTGGAACTGAATCCTGTGTCGAATATTCGAATTGGAATCGTGTGTCGAATATTCGAATTTGAATCCTGTGTCGAATATTAGAATTTGAATCAATTGTTCAACATTTTAATTTGCATCATGCGTCGAATATTCGAATTTGAATCCTGTGTTGAATATTCGAATTTGAATCCTGTGTTGAATATTCGAATTTGAATCCTGTGTTGAATATTCGAATTTGAATCCTGTGTCGAATATTCGAATTTGAATCGTGTTTTTAACGCATCCCTAACCTAATCCCCGTCCGTCTATCTCCACTTATAGTTAATGTCCCTGGTGACCTCGCCGATGAAATTATCAAATTAAACCCTGACTCGTCGCCCCCCAGAGAATAGCGGTAAAATTAAGTGATTAAAGCTGTTGAAGGATGGTGTTTAGGAATTGAATCAAATAAACCACAAAATCGGTTGAGATTGAAAATAAAGAAACAATAAAGGGGTAAATTTTGTTTGTATAATATTATAACGAAATACGGAGTTTGGACAAAGAAAAGGTAACCCCGGACAGAAAAATATTGTCAAAATGTCATTTATATGAGTCACTGATGGATCGCGCCACCGAGGAGTAAAGTCGTTTTGATAAGTATGAATCACTGGCGGATCGCGCCGCCTAGGCACGGTCCGTCTGTGGCTCATGCTTAACAGACTAAAGTTGTGACCGGGATATTTTAGAGCAAAAATTACCTTAAAAGTAATTGGACCCAAACTAAATATAACTGCGCGCTGTGATAAGCGTGCAGTAGATTTTGTCGCCCAGGGCAGATACCGATCACTATACTTTTTAACGCGGGTTCAGTTCCGTTTGGGATGTTTTTCGTTTAGAGTGCAGTTGCTGGCACTATAACTTTAAGTAGCTCTTTTGCTATTAAGTGGCCGTTAGTTTGTTCCTTCTAGGCAATTCTTCCTGGTGTGCTCAAAGTGAATTTTATAAAAAGAAACTGCGTATTTCTGTGTAATTCGTGATTGCTTTGAATTTCATGACACGTTTGGGCTTTTGATAGACCGCGTTCCAAATGGATCAAGCAAATTTACTGTTAAATAGGCAGAATTTACTGCATTTTTGTAACAGTGCGCCGTGAGCGCGCGAATCTTTTTCCCATCTAGAGTTAGGCTCCCAATGTTTAACATTTCATTAAACACATTTCGCATACCCGTTCGAAAGCTTTCATATTTAGACAAAAAAAACACAATGGAAGTCATTTATCATCATTTATTGAAAGGGTTCACAATGAATTCCAGGTCATTTGCAAAAAATGTAAAGCAGTACCGTGGCAGATGTTTTGGGCGCTCAGGGATTAGTTTCAAAACTTTATTCTTGCGAATTCGCCTCGTTGCATGCATTTTTAATTTTCAGAAAGTAGATTTTTACTTAAGAGAGAAATATTTTTCTTAGTTTCGTGACAGAATGTAAATTTGACTTTCCATTTGGAATTCAGACAAATTGAGGTTTTCTATTTTTTGACGTTTTGATTGAAAAGTTGATATTAGCGAATAATTTACCAAATTGAACGTGGTATTTCATTTATTGATTTCAGGGGGATTTAGCGAATCTCTAATAATAAAAGTAAACAATTACGAAACGTCTCTTGAAGTAAAATCGCCTATGAGAATTTCAAGTATAATATGTCATTGTATTTAAATAAAAAGCATTTTGCCGCTCCAGGTTGATTTTTTGCTTTGTCAACTGTTAAGTATATAAGAATCTATTTCAAACCGAATTGAAATTGACTGTTTTATTTTTAGCAAAATGAATATACACTGTAACAAAAGTACAGTAAATTTAATGGTCATTTGCAGTAAAAACGCCATGTTGTTGAGATTCGTGCTAATTATGGGCTCCATATTTGGCCAAAAAAGTAAATTTTGAATTTTCTTCAATACCGCCAAGTAAAGTTACTGTCAAAGACTAGCGATTTTGTTGCATTTTTTGCTACAATGCATGGTAGTAAGTATGAGGATGTACAGTCTTTTGGGCCAGTCCTATCTCTTAATATTGTTGTGGAGCAAATCATCATTTTATTTCGGTGTCTTTCTTCTTGTGGTTGTCCATCATGCTGCTGTCAATTGACAAGTTTTGATTGAACGTGATCGTCGTTTGATTATAAAATGACAAACGACCGATTGTGCGATCTCAACTTCCTATTGCGTGCGATAGGCGACAGTGCTTCTATTTTTCTGTTCACTCGATCATATTACTGTAGTCCAGGTTCAAAATCAACTGAGTAATTCTGAGTCAAATACACTGTAACAAAAAATGCAACAAAATCACTGGTCTTTGACAGTAATTTATTTAGCGATATTAAAAAAAAATCCAAAATCGACTTTTTTTGGTCATATATGGGGTGCTGACAGCCCATAATTGGCGCAAATCTCATCAACATAGCGGTTTTTAAACTTTGGAAATATGCGATTACTACAATTGACCAGTAAATTTACTGCATTTTGTTACAGTGTATGCACAAAGAACAACGGTTTCGATTTTCTGAAATTTTCAAACTTGAAATTTTATTAACTAAATTTGATTTCTAAATCGTTTTAAATAAACCTCCCAATATACACAAACATAGTCTATATACATAGAGTTTCCTAAGAATTCTCCGACTTAAAAAATACTTAAGGTAACTAACTCTTAAGTCTACATTCCAAGACTCCCCGGGGAAGGGAATGGGAAGTGGTAGCTAATGATTACTGAGTATGCTCGGAGTTTTTTCTGTAAACAAGTATTCAAAATAGGATTGACTTAATGTATACTCAGGTTTGCCATTTCAAGATATATTTATTTTCGAATCGATATCATAACATTCCAAATCGAATCTGATTCCTTTAAAAAAATATCGGAAAAATTCAATAACACGCCAGACCCAGAGAACTTCCACAGAGCGAGTGTATCCTACCCACCTTTGCTGAACAAATTTAAATATATCTTTTTGAATGAAAATGATTTTAAGCTTCGAGTCTCATTATCCAGAGATAGTTGTAAATAAAATAGCAAGCAAGCATATTGAAGGCGATCTGGTAACATTCCACTATTCCACTATACGAATAATCATGATAACGCAATCAATTTATTATTACCCCAAAAACAAATACCACTTTCCCGGCACGATCCATCTTCGGTAAATAATTAAAAAAGCGTACTTCGGAATAATATGCTTTTTTGGTTAGGCCGAGAGCGATTAGACTTTTTCAACCCGAAGCCATACTCCACTTAAAGTTTTTTTTTAGTCTTTTTAAATGAAATCTGAAATTGAGTCTCAGACTTAAAAGCAATTTTCTAATAGAATTGTGCTGTCACAAACTCTTGATCTTTTTGAAAGGTTTTAATCGATTATTACGAAACAATCCTATTCCATTTCAATGATGGACTTTTTGAATTTTTCCCAAAGTGGCTTTCTAACTTTTTTAATCTGGTGATAAGCATCTGTGTTCGTAGCTTGGCCACACCTTTTCAATATATCTTACGATAACTGCCTTTCTGGCCAAAAACTTTCACTTTGCCGAGCATGAGTCCCAGATGGACAACAATTGAAAAGCAAGTATTCATGCTCGGACAAACATACATATTGAGACAAATTATTTCAAACATGTTTAGGTAAGCGGCGCGATCCATCAGTGGCTCATACTTGTCAATAGAAAATTTTCAAATGTATAGTCAGTAGTTTTATTTTTTCATTTGTACTTAGTATTAACCTTATAGATGACCAATCGAAATTATTTAAACTTTAAAACCTCCAAACAGGTGGTTTGATTGGATCACCTGCGAATCCTAAGCTTATTAGTGTGTCACAAAAGTCAAAAAGTTCCATAAAATATCGTTGGATGTGAATAAAATATATATTTAGTTGTGTGTTGTATTTATATGAATTGAAACTCCACCTGCCTTCAAAAATATATATTTTATCCTTAATTAAGATATCGTTTTCCCCAATTGGCATTCGCAAATTATGTCCATTTTCACTTGCACATGTAGCTTTTACTATTACAGCTCACCACGAAGTGCCTTGTTGAAAGGCCACTTTCTTTACTTTTATTACGTTGATTGAGATAAAAGTGATTTTGGCAAAAAATTTTCCTTCACGAAAGACAGATATTTCGGAACTCATGCTGATACAAGCTTGTGAATGTTTCAACGCAAACACACGGTTTTAGAAAATCTTACAAAATCCGCATATTACTATTTCTGATAGCAAATTCAGAAGTTTCGATTAAAAATGTTTGAATTAAGATTCTTCCGAAATAGGGCTGGGCAGAACCGAATATTTGGAAATTCGAATCTGATACGATTAATTTTTTCGAATCGGATCGAATCATTATTTCCATAAAAATGACAAATATCCAATTCCTACAATCACTATTATTGTCTTCATTATGGTGATTAAGAAATTTATAGTTACGAATTGCAAATATTAGCATAAACAAACTTGGAAGTAATATATTTTCATTACATTCCGTCTAAGAACGAAATTTTTCAATTTTTAGTGACAGAATGCAATCGATTTTGGTCAAATTTGACCCAAATCGATTGCATTTGTCGTTAAAGATGAAAAATCCACTTCATTTAGCAAGTTTTTGTTTCTATAACCGATTCCTGACAGATTCCAATAATATGTGCTTCGATTCGAATCACCGAATCGAATTGCCCTGCCCTATTCCAAAACCAATGTACAGAAATGGCAACAACGCAACCTCCAACCTTTAATTATATTTTTACACATTGAAATCATTCATTGGAATCGAATACTCCCCGTGAGATCTGTTCGATATTTGCTCCGCGTTGAAATATCGCAACCGCGATTTTAGCAAGCTAATAGATGGCACTTACAAACTATATGTTTTGTCAAGCATGGGTCACTGATGGATCGCACCATATCGGTACGATCCATCAGTGTTCCATACGTGACAAAATAAGTCTTTTTGAGGGTTAATTGATAGAAGTCATAAATGTCGGAAAATCAAAGCGAAAATCCCGAATGCCTTAATCTACTTAAAGTAAAAATGTAGGTCGCAAGATTTTGGGATTTTAGAGTTTTCAAATATTACTCATTATGGGAGCAATGCTGCCGAGGTATAACGCAAAAATAGTGATCGCAGTCAGTAAGACAATTTTTATTGTAACATGTTTTGGTGAATGTGTGGCGCGGTTCATTTTTACTTTTTATTAAAAAATTTCTCAGAACAAGGATGCAAAAGACACGCTATGCTAGTAAACTGCCCTGATACCACAAGTGTGCAACGAGCTCTGCGACCAATGCTTATAAAAATAACATTATGTTTTGGTACTGCCCTAAATCATTCGAACTAAGTCAACGCGGCCAAATTTTTTAGTTGCTATAAAATCATTTTGAGGTGATTGCGCCATGTTATACGTGTTTGTGCGCGATAGTACTACATTCAGTATACACATTTTGTCACGGTCGACGTTATAAATCGCGTCGCAGGCGCTAAATACCTGCCGAATGCTGTAACAAAATTTGGACTGCTGGTTTGCTCCCAACACAGTTTAGCTATACGGGCTGCTTTATTCCACCTCACTTTAGCGTAGTTGCTTCATACTTTTAAATACCATTGCGGAATTTGAAATGAAATTATTGGTGGAATTAGCAAGTCAGATTTAGGTTATGATTCCTGATTATGGTTTAGCTTTAGACCCTGCGCGCACAGTTCTAATTCGCCGCATGCATTCCTAATCGTTCGTGAAAAACTTAGATGACTCAACAATAGTCTTTCCGTGTGAATTAACGTAATATATTATCAAGTCGTCTGCGAATTGATTACGTCACAATACTCGAGACAATGGAATAAACGGTAGCGAACGACAACTTCGTTCCCATGAGATTCTCTAATGTGGATCTCCCTTCGATTGGTATTTTGCTGACAGATGCAACATGGAAAATTAATGCTTAACGATTTAGCGGAAAATTTTTTGCTTTGCGTGGGACAGCGATGACTCTCATCAAAATGGCGATTTTTGTTTAACCTGGAGCACATTTGGATAGCTCTACACTTGAAAAAATATGATATACTTATTAACCTATTTTGTATTGAAAAACACTTTTTCTTCACATACAAGATGTTTTCTTCTTTTCAAACGAAAAAAATCGGAATGTTTTATTTTGTCAAGCATGAGTCACAGATGGATCGCACCTCGTCGGCGCGATCCATCAGTGGCTCATACTTAACAATGCATGTTCGGACGAAAAAAAAAATGCTTTTCTGATAAAGAAAAAAGAAATACTGAAAACAAGTTCTCTTCAATTAACCGCGGATCTAATTTCACTAACAGGATTGTTGGTGATTGATATAAATGCGAATATGCTGAACATTCCGATTCGTAACCGCATTATTCCCAGACAGATTAGCGGGACATGAGTATTATTTAATAATGTCTCCTGTTGTAATTATCTTAGTTCGTCCGGTTTGTGTGGCCTAGTCACTGTATGTTTGCCAAATTTTAGAAACATTTTTTTGGGAAATTGGATCTTGAATTCAATTTTTCGAAGCGAATCTTTGAGAACATGATACTATTTAGGGAATTCATGAACGAAAAAAAGTGGAAGTCCGAACTTTTCGTTTTTATTTCCGTCGTTTCATGTGGTGCAGTGTAACGAAAAATGCAACAAAATCACTGGTCTTTGACAGTAAATTTACTTGGCGGTATTGGTAGAATTCAAAATTGACTTTTTTCGCCAAATATGTGGTGTTGATGTAACGCACAGCGCAGGTGCGGTCCATCAACAGCCCATAATTGGTATAAATCCAATCAACATAGCTTTTTTTAATTTTGGGAATATGCAATTACTGCTAAGACCAGTAAATTTACTGTCCCTTTGTTACAGTGTGTACAACTTCTGTTTGAATTCAAAGTTATCTCAATAAATAAGCTAAATTTCAGCTTCAGGTCGGGTGGCCTTAATCGAATGTTCGAATTAATATTATTATTAATATATTAATATTAATTATTAATATTATTATAATTAATATTATTATATTATTATTATTATAAAAAACAAAGACATTTGAGTGATGTTAAATGCACCAAGATTTCTGTTCGCCCAATGGAATCTTATGCATTTTTTATTTAATTGAATTCAAGCCGCTTTAAATATAGATTCGAGTAATTTTTGATCGTGGGGAATATTGAATAAAATCGAATATTTTGAACAATGACGTACGTAATGACCGTAGGAATCATGAATTAAATCGAATATTTCGAACCTTCCTACAGTCTGCGACATTTGGAACTGATATGGCCAACACAGTATTCCCATATTCACTCATATAAATATTCCAAGTCAAAAATAACATATTAAATTCCATATAAAGGTGGACAAACGATCGTCAATTCACCACACTAATTTTGTTTATTCAATCGAAGATAGATCTCCACCATAATGACCGATTAATTTATGATGTCATAAAACTAATTTTCAAAGTATTGTGGTGTCATTGAACGTACTATTTTAGCAGATGACAGTATGTAGATTCCGCTTGATGCGTGCATACCTCTTGTTTGGTAATCGGCCACGGATGATTCGGGCCTCAGCGGCACCGTTTATCTTTGGCCCATACTTAACAAAATATAATTTCTGCGCATCGCGCACAGACATAATTCAATCCCCAATCCTTTGTTACGCAATAACCGTAAAATTGAGGCGTGTGAAATCGCATTCTTTTGTAACAATTTCTTTTTCGCTTCAAACCAACACCGTGGAGACTGATTCAGACCAAACGGCAATCCTGGATCAAGCATGGTCGTGATATAAATTACGTTTTAAACTCGTTTTGTATCTCGTCCATACATGGCGACGGGCATAATCTTAACGCTAGAGCTTAAATCCTGCGTTGCAGTTTGTTGATTTCTCGCTTCTCTTGATATCTGTTGACAAACAGATTCATTGAAAATGATAGAAAAACTTTCGAAAAGGAATCCGAAATACCACTAATTCGGACACGTGGAACGAGAATTTTAAAGAGTTCAGGTTGTTTTTTCAACGTCGTGCTGATATTTTTTGCGTGGTTAAAATAATGACATATTGTAAGCGATGCGAAAATCCGTATCAGCGATTAGTTGGCATCGGGAAAATCTGTTTTTACAAAATTTTTTTTTTTAGTAGTTTTTGTAGATACATAAACCTGTCGGCTTGGGTTTTCTTAACCCCCTTTCGAGATAACAAATTATTTAAATATGCTCAAAGCAAAAAAAATGGAAATTACATAGTATTCTTGATATCACGTTGTGCTTATCTTCCCCACAGAATAAACTTTTTTGTAAACGTGTTTTGTTAAGCATGAGTCACTGATGGATCGGGGCGACAAGGCGTGATCCATCTGTGCCTCATGTTCGATGGAAACAAAATTTCTAAGTGGGTATAAACTGGGATCTTTTTTGAAAATAATATATCAAATTACTTGAAAATGCACAGAGTTTTTTTAAATTTTTAGTCCTGTTAACCTTACTAGGTTTTCTTGGGCTGAAATAAGATCCGTAAATGAATAAAGCATAAAAATATTGAAATTGCATAATAGTATTCTCGATATTATTTTATTCTTATCAATAAACTGAAGCTCTGAGAAGAAGTAAATATCGGCGCCGTCCGGTCGCAAACAGACTCACTCATGCGTAGCGATTTTCATTCGTGCGTTACGAAGTTTGTGCTTCCATTACTGCGGTGATAAGATAAATTCTTCTTAAGTAGATCGGGAGAATATTGGTCGGTCTGCTATGTAGTTCGTAAAACCGCGCCATAATGAGAAAATTAACAAAAAATAACTTTCCTGAATGGAATTTTGAGTCGAAGATATACTAGTTGGATCGCGCCTTGGAGGTGTCGTTAGATGTTGTATCTCAGTAGCCCTGATACATGAATATTACGAAACGCCATATTTTTACACGCCTTCGGCGTGTTTTGATGATTATGGGAATGGGATTAACGCCGATCGCTGCAGTGGCCATTGTTGTAGCAATTAATCGGTTCCTTTAATGCGTTGGTTCCAGATTTAGAAATAAATTTAATAAACAACAACAAAAAACTCACCGACCCATCATCCTAGCCTTAGTCAGAATTCATCGAGCCACATTTTGTTAAGCTTGAGTCACAGATGGATCGCGTCTCTAAGACGCGGTCCATCTGTGGCTCATGCTTAATAAAATAAAATATATAAAATCGGGGCCAAACGTGGTGTGGTAATTCTCTGAAAAGCCTACATACCTCGGCGAATAGATGTAACAGTTAGAATAGATACAATATGGTATTAAAAGGGCGTCCATACATTTGTAAATCCCTTTGTTTATCGTTGTAAAACATATAAAGATCAGACGGATTAGAGCCTTTTGTATCACAAAGCCTGGTGTTATCCGATCCACAAGGTATTCAGTGAATTGAACCGCTAACAAAAATGATTTCCTTTTCAAACAAAACTTTTGAATTGTCAGGATATTCCCTGTGATAACATGGACTGGTGTATGTACATAGAAACATGTGAGGGAAACACATGACCACAGACATTGCATTTATTGCCTATAAAAAAGAATTGTAGTAATTCTCATTGTTGGATATTTTAGGCCCCTATAACGGTCTTATCCCTAAATTTCTCGTCGGTTTTTGTCTTTTCGTTCGTCTTTGTGGTTGAAATTTGAATCAATCCGTTGTAGTATTTAGGAGCGGGTCTGATATCGTGACCCTCGTCTCTCTGGGTGAAAATTCGCTGAAATTATCTGAAGGACTCCAATCTCCTTGTATTATACCTCTCGCAGCCCCCGAAGATCTCATTTACGGATATCTTTTAGGGTCAGTTCGAATCCCACTAAATTCATATCTCACACAAACGGTGTTTTGGGTAACTTGGGTAGGTAGGCTCCATCAAATTTGTGAGGATATGTTTTTTCTTGTTCGTCTATAAATTGACGATAGTATGAGAGTTTGCTCAGGGTTGTCCACTGAAGATGAGATATTTTTGAATAACAAAAATATCCTCGTGTTTGTACACGCCAATCAGATTTTTTTTGTTAATATGGGTCACTGATGGACCGCGCCTCCTAGGCGCGATCCATCAGTGACCCATACTTAACAAAATGCTTTTCCAAAAATATTCCTTCAATTGGGGACCCATTCACAACCTTTGTGCTATTCTTTTGTCCAAAGTTGTTTCCTACACAGGCTTTGTTTGTTGTCAAATTTAAAACAAAGGATCGGTGATTTAATGGCGTGTGGGTTGGCATATTGTGTCACTGGGCATCTGTTTCAAGGATAAAGCCAGATAAATTATTTTGACAAGCGCCAGTAACAGATGGATCGCGCTACCTGGATGCGGTCCATCTTTGAGTCTTACATCACAAAACGAATTTGAATATTACTATCATAACATTGTTTGTGGCGAGAGGATTTTTTCTCAATCATTGGCGACAGGTGGCCCGATGTTCAATATCCATTATTCAAAAAATAATAATGTAGAAACACGATTAAAACAGGCTTGATCCAAATTTTGCGAAATTGACGGGTGGAATGGAAAAAACAAAATTGTTATAAAAAAAATAAGTAAGCGTACTGCTTACATTCGTACAAGACCATTCCTACATATATCCAATCGTTAAGTACCTACGACTAGGGCTGGGCAAAACCGAATTATTTGGAATTCGATATTTTTTTCGAATCGGATCGAATCGCTAATTTCATAAAAATAACAAATATCCAATTTTTACCATTACTACTATGGTATGTATCCATTATGATGATTAGGAAATATACAGTTACAAATTAGCATAAACTGACTTAAAAGCGATGTATTTTCATTTTAACGACAAAATGCAACCGATTTTGGCCAAATTTGACCAAAATCGATTGCATTTCGTCGTTAAAAATGAAAAATGCACTTCATTTAGCATGCTTTTGTTCCTATCACCGATTCACAATTGATTCAAATAATTTGTGCTTCGAATCACCGAATCGAATTGCCCAGCCCTACCTACGACACAAAAAAGAGGAAGGGTTGTTAAAACAATGAATATATTCAGATGATATAATCGTACCTACTGTCGAATTTTAATTTTTTTTTGTGAAATTACCTCGCGATCTGTAATGGCGGGACCACGAACCACAGCGTGGCGTTGTCCCTGTCTTCTCGTGCTCTAACAGTTCTTTGTTTTATCACAAGCAGTATCCAAGCCGCACATTATGACGAAACAGACATTTATTTATAGTTTGAGATAATAGCTTCCATTGTGAAGTAATACAACCCACTAAGTTCAAAAGCCTGTTGTTGCGAAGTCGTTTATCATCGAGTCGTAATCTAGAACCTCCCTGTGTGTTAACCGGTTGTGTAACAACTTTGGCAGACCCTGACTAAGATATCCCTGTCGGAAAAGTCCGAAGTTATAAATTTCTGAATATAGATAATTCCATTTTCTATTATTCTCGATTCGCAGTGAAATCATGACATATGCCAAATTTTTTGTTGTTGTTATTTTTTTATTTATTGAAATTCACTCTGAGCCGGGCTTGCAGTAGCGCGTAGAAGGAACCAACTAACGGTCACTTAATAGCAAAGAGCTGTTACAAGATGTAATATCAGCAACTGTATTCTATACCGAAAAAAATTCAAAATGAACTGAACCGCTATGGTAAGGTGCAGTGAGTCGTATCCGCCCCGGGCGAAGGTAAAATCATCTACCACTTCCTTGTTTCATTCTAGTCGCCTCTTACGGCACGCAGGAAATATTAGGGTCATTCTTTAGCCCGTGTCTAGAGGGAAAAAAGATAATAATGTTGATGTGAAATGGATCAACAATTTCGACTTTGTCAAGAATGCGACATGCTTGGGGAGAGTGCCTTGGTTTAACGTGAATATTTTGTCTATCACTGCAAAAGTTTTATCAGGGAAATATTTTCTTTTTTTGGGGGGGGGGTGTTCACCAGGGTACGGCGTGGCACATCTGAGATGCTTGGACGCACTTTGCCCGTTTTGATTTAATTTCAACATATATACTAGTTTAGTAATGTTTTCTATTTGAGGTTGCTGATACTACATCTTGTAGTAGCTATTTGCTATTAAGTGATCGTTAGTTCGTATCTTTTCGACAATGCTTCCAGCGTTGCTCAGAGTGAATTTAAATAAAAATAAAAATACCTTTAAGAGAGCGGTTTTTTGGTTAAATTTCAAAAATTTACTTCAACTATTTTATATTTTTATTTTCAAGTATTTTAATGCTTTTTAAGCTGAAATTATACTGTTCCAGAGATTATTGAAAACATCATGTTTGGAATTTAAATCGTTCAACGGTTTTACCAGTTCCATACTCCTTGCATTATCCCACTTTGTACTTCAGAAATATTTCGAATATCTTTCGACCACACAGTGTATTTGTAGCTCAGCTGTAAAATTTATCCGATTTTTATGAGCTATCTGTACGAATGGTGATGATAAACAGTTGAAATAATAATAATAAAAACGTACCTACAGAAACTCAATAATTTGCTAGG
Organism: Styela plicata; assembly: GCA_963675895.2. Taxonomy (NCBI): domain Eukaryota; kingdom Metazoa; phylum Chordata; class Ascidiacea; order Stolidobranchia; family Styelidae; genus Styela; species Styela plicata. Next base: position 19,753,384 of record OZ023146.1, on the reverse strand, counting down.
ATTCATAAGGAATATATTGAGTGGGTCGCGGTGGCGTGATGAGAGCGACGATAGCTGTCAAGTGTAATACATAATGAATGGCGCGGGTTCAAACCACGGCAAAGTATGATCGAGATCGATGAACGAAAAAGCCTTCAACGAGCAATACACGCGAGGTGCACCTGGGCAAGGCACTGTAACCCACAGCCTTGGGACGATGCTCGATAACCTTATCGGTACCGCACGGGATGGAATGGCAGGACGCAAGATAAATCTCGTAACCAGATATAATTGTAAACATTGTTAATTGCATTCTGTGAAATAAAAGTTTTTCATTTCATTGAATGCGCGCAGGTAATCTGCGTTTTAGTGTCGTTATCAACTTTTATTTTGTCCGCCCTTCCTTTTAATTCTGTCAAATATTAGCTAAATATTGGCTGCGTGTAGATAATCTCACTTTTGGTGTCGTCATTTTTAAATTTTTTTATTCCTGTCACTGCCTTGTAATGGTGATAAATTTCCCTCAAATTTTCTTCTGTGTTCGAATCAAGTACACCCATGCTTAACTAAAAAGTTATGGAGAGTTTTAATTTGAGAACTCTATATCGTTTAATATTCCTGACTAGGGGAGTGATTTACAGTACACAGTACACACCGCACCAGTTGCTTTAGGTCAACAAGACCTCGTGCGTGCATCCTGCATCCCTTATTAAACAATTTGTTAGTGTATTATGCTACTGTACATATACTGTACAAACATACATACATACTTTATAAAAAATGATGGTAGAACTAGACCGACACTATACGTGAAATTCCGGAGAAAACAATACAATTTCCAAAAATAGTTCCATGTTTTGATAAACACGAGTTAATGCATTAAACCCGATCCGATATCGTTGTAATTAGACCGTTTAGTGGGCTGTTATGTTTTGAGAAAATATTCTCGTATTTTGTACCAGTTTTCCATTGTAATATCAAGTTTCACGCCCACGGTTCTGCTTGATTGAGTTTGGTCATGCATGAGTTATTTAGAACATTAATCAGAGTTGTTGTTTTTCAACTTCGGATTAGTTATTTGTCACGACTTTGTGAAAAATTGTGTTTTCTGCGGAAAAAAACCACCGTACTTTTGGCCATGAGCCAATCTCTCTCATGATATTTTTTAGTTTTCAATGTTTAGTTGAGTCCAAGGCAGAACTCACTCACTGCACCGCCACCACGGCGGTTCAGTTCCGTTTGTTAAGTTTTCCCGATTAGAGTGCAGTTGCGGGTACTACATCCTTCAGTAGCTTTTTGCGATTAAATGGCTGTTAGTTGGTTTCTTTTAGGCTCTGCTTCCGGCCTTGCTCAGAGTGAATTTCAATGAAAAAAATTTACTAATATATCAAATGTGATCCATCTGGTGCGTCACGGCAGCGCGATACATCTCTGACCAACGCCTTACAATGCATGTTTAATGTTTGACTCTGAGCAAACTTAAATCATCTTTTAGAAATTCGGAAAATCAGAAGTACCTCTTAATGAGTCTCTCAAGTTAAATTATGCAGCGAAATCATGGTCCGTGCCAAATTTTACAGCGTAAAATTTAGCAATCTACTGCATCTTCGGACACATATCAACATATTCAGTAGTTTATCTTTTCTATTGCGCCAGTTTTCTTAGAATAAGTAAAATTCTTTTTTTTACTTTACATTAACTCAATAATCTAAACAAAATTCATATTTTTTGTCAAGGATAAGTCACTGATGGACCGCGCCTCGATGGCGCGGTCCATCAGTGACTCATACTTAACAAAAGATGTTTGCCAAAATAAGACTGACTGGGTAAGCAAGTTTGGGAACGGCGGACTAGGTACGCAAGACAAACAACCAACTTATGAAATACACATTATCAATTTCATTCTCTTTCAATTTCAGTCTCATCGTGCGGAGGCACATTAGTCGGCCGCACCGGTACATTCACATCACCGAACTATCCTCATCCACCAAAACGAGAACCAGAAGCCGCCGAAGTACGATCATCGTTATCAAGTAGAGATAAGGACATCATAACCTGCGAATGGAAAATTATAGTCCCAGATGGACTTGGGATTCAGCTTAACTTTGGCGATTTTAACATGGGAGCGGGGTTGGATGAATGCAGTAAAGGAGAATTGGAAGTTTTCTCCGGAATCGATGATAAAAAAACGAGTTTGGGTAAGTTTTGTGGTATTTTGGTTTTCGGAAGTGCTCGAAATTTCTCGGTAATGGACTGTATTTGCAGAAAAAAATTTACGGATTCTATGTATGTTATTATTATTTAAATCTGGTCTTTATGGTTTTAGATATGGGCTTCAGACTTCAAATTTTATATCGTATCTGGATACCAAATTATATATTCCAAACCTATAACGCGCTTATATTTAATCTTTCACCCCGACTAGTTCGTCCATTTTTCTAATCAAGTGAGTTTCGAGCTCCATCGTAACATCATTCAAAAATTTGGGCGTTTCCGACCCACATAATCCCCATTTAAGTTTTTGACTTTTACATAATCCCGGGCTCAAGGTAAAATTTAACAAAAATTTTCAAAAAGTCAGAAATTCCTGTCAAGTATGGGTCACTGATAGATCGCGCCCAGGCGGCGCGATCCATCAGTGGCCCATACTTAACAAAATTCATGCATGAAGTATTTTCCACATAATCCAGGGCTCAAAATAAACTCAACAATCTGAATAAACAAGTAACGGAAGCCATGAGTGGCAGGTTCTGATATGGGAACGTTAATGTAATACCTTAATGCTTCACTTAGTTGCTTTAACCCTTCGGAATTGCTGTCTAGTGGAGTTTAGTACCATATTCCTGAAAGTCGTTTTATTTAAAACTGACAGAAATATCTCATCCTAACCAGAGGGCGCTAATGCTGTAAGTATATGGCATTGTCAACCAGGTTAGGATTAGTCGCTTCAAACATAGACTTGTAGGAGAACCGATATTGACGGATATTTTTTGCGGAAAGGTATACACCTGCCTGACTTAAGAATAGGGCTGGATTCGAATCGATTCGAAGCACAATTTATTCGAATCAATCGTGAAATCAGAATTTTCATTTTTAACAGTAAAATATAATCGATTTTGGTCAAATTTGACCAAAATCGATTATATTTTGTCGTTAAAATATGAAAATATTTGCTCTTAGACATGTGGTGTGAATTTAAAATTTACTATAAACTATAAATTCTTGATTTTCACAATGGAGACAAGTAATATTTGTTATTTACATGGAATTAGTGATTCGATCCGAGTCGAAAAAATAATAATTGAAAAAAATCCGGCCTTGCTTAGAGTGGATTTGAACAAAAAATTAGTTGACTTTTTGCTGTTCATGATCGTATTCTCACAAATTGTCTCCATCATCAAAATCAATAAATGTATAGTTCATTAGGTATTTCCTATCTACACCCCATGTCCAAGAGCAATAATTTTCATATTTTGACGAGAAAATGCAATCGATTTTGGTCAAATTTGACCAAAATCAATTGTATTTTTTCGTCAAAAATGGAAATTCTACTTTATTTAGCAAGACTTCTTACAAGTTGTTCCTACGAACGATTCACTATTGATTCGAATAAATTGTTCTTCGAATCTCCGAATCGAATCGCCCAGACTAATGAATGATATGCGCAATACAAGTTTTTCTTTTATCATGCAAACGATCAGAGAATCCATCGGAATTCCCAATTTTTCTTCACTTTATTTATAGTTTGTTTCTATCTCGCACTAGACACGGTCCATCAGTGGCTCATGCCAGACAAAAAATTCCGTCCATCAAATCCCCATCTCAATGCCACCAACAGCGATCTAAACCGCTTCCGGGGTCTGACGTATCTTCCCCAATAGATTAAAGGGATAAGTGCCTTGTTCTGAGGTGAAGCATTCTTCAGAATTTCTCGTGTGAAAAACAAAACAGAAAGTTTTAGTGGGAATAGTGTGTTAAATACCCCGCTCTTGGAAAGTTAAAATTAGCGCTATTGCCTCCAAAATTGTATGCGCTTGCTCATATATTGGTATATGCCACCACTCCGCCCAGGGTGTAATAACTTGGGTAGGCTTGACCGTTATTTTTCAACAACAATAAAACTGTTAGTGTATTAGTTGCTATTGACGTAGGGGCTTTGTCAGGTTGATCAACTTGTAAAAGAGGCAAATTTCAACAAAGTCTCGGCTAAATTTTTATCAAATACCGAGTCAAGTTGCGTCTGCGTTTTGTCAAGTCGAGTACGAGCCGAGTTAGTTTTTCTAAAACGAGTCAAGTCATTGAAAAAGTTTACTCGAGCGCGACTCGAGTCTCTCTAACAATAGCAAATTTTTTCTATCTTGTAACCTTTTTGTAGATAAATTGAGTTTAAAAGTCGTTAGTTGCTACTTTAATTAATTATAACAGTGCGACTGAAACGAAATAAACGCCAATTATTATCATGAAATAGTAAAGGCATCACGAATTTTTTTAACAGCCTTTATGAGTGCTTGATCCGTGCTTTATTGGTTCTTCAGACACTTAATAGCTCTGGTCTTAGATAAACAACGGTCGAGATATCTGGAAATAAATAACGTTGTTATGACAAATCGTTTCCAACGAAATCCAGGAATCGACCTAGCCAGGTTTTGGTAAGTATGAGTCACTGATGGATCGCGCCGCCGAGGCGCGGTCCATCTGTGGCTCATACTTGACAAAATTAAATTTAATGACACATCGCTTTCAGCGAAATCTGTGAATTCAGAAATAAAATTTATAAAAAAATCATTAATTGAGTGCTTCGCAACCCGAGCAGAATTATGATTTTGTCAACTACCATGCGCCTTAAGGGCACAATATCGCAATAATTATGACGTCATGAAGCGCGCCGTAGGTGCCAAAAAGAGAATAATATGTGAAAAACAAGGGTTTTAGATGTAAAATACTGTAAATTGATTAGTTATTTTTTGAAATGTATATATATTTTTTGAAGTCTCTTTCACTGCGATTACAATATTCATTTGTAAATCTCTATTTCGGTTCAAAATACTCAATGGGACGCGATTCGATGCCTTTACCACTGAAATGTTTTTTAGGATCCGCTTGCTTTTATGTTTCTACGAAATCCTGTCCGTCTGTAAATGGCAAGTGGCCTCTGGTAGAGGGCCTTGGTCAGGGTGATCCACTCAGAGAAGTAGCTATAAAAAGAATAATAATATGTTCCTTACTGACGAAACGCAATGTTTATTCTTGTCATCACTAATAGCAAAATAATGATCACCCTACCTAACGACTTTTCAGAAATGTTACTTATTGTACTGCGAACTCGGAAAAGTCAAATTTTCGTTTAGAATATTCAGAATAATTTGAAATTATTCTGCCAAGCATGAAAACAAATTGGCGATCCAGTTGCAGGTCGGGTCGAGCATGTGTCACGGGCTAGGCAAACCCGAAGCATTTGAAATTCGAATCGGATCGAATCACAAGTTCTACGTAAATAACAAATATCCTAGTTTACTATAAAAACTTGTCCTCATTTGGAAAGTCAAGACATTTATAGTTTGTAGTGTATTTTCAATTCGCGTCTCATGCTTTAGAGCAACAATTTTCATCTATTAACAACAACATACAATCGATTTTGGTTAATGATAGTTTTTTGTTTTAATTCCTTGACTAAAATAATGAATGAAACCTTTGTAGCCTTTTTCATCTTATGCTCTACATTTTTTATCTCATATTTCTATTTGTTTTCTGAAATTTTCGACCCCCAAGTTTTTATCTTTGTGTTTTTGCTGAAACTTTTTACAAGTAGGAACCGGTCACTAAACGGGGCATAACGCATTCGGAAAAATTGAGAATCTGCATTTTTCTTAAGTATGAGTCACTGATGGATCGCGCTGCTGCAACAAATTTTGTACATTCAGATAACATTTATTGGAATATTTTTAATTGAGTGGATGGATTGCTCTGTCAAGGCGAGGGCTGGGCAATTCGATTTGGTGATTCGAATCGATTCGAAGCGCAATTTATTCGAATCAATCGTGAATCGTTCATAGGAAAAAAAATTGCTAAATAAACTAGAATTTTCATATTTAACGAGAAAATGCAATCGATTTTGGTCAAATTTGACAAAATTCGATTATATTTCTTCGTTAAAATATGAAAATTGTAGCTCTTAGTGTGAATTGAAAATGTACTATGACCTATAAATTTTTTCAATTTCACAACAAGACAAGTTATAATAGTAAAAATTGGATATTTGTTATTCACACGGAATTAGTGATTCGATCCGATTCGAAAAAATTATCAGAATCAGATTCGAATCCCAAATGATTCGGTTTTGCCCAGCCCTATCCTTCAGTGAGTCATATTCCACAAAATAGCGTGAATGTGACGCTACGTAATCACCCTGTCTGTACCGTGGCCTTAGTCTACCCCTTTACTGACAAGAGTAATGATTGATTAGCCCAAATCGGTTGTTTCGGGTGGAAATCGATGCAAATATTTTCAAACTTTCGGAAAAAACTTTACAATTCTGGCGCCGATTTTGACTAAGATTAATGATGAAGCTTTCGCAAATAATTTGTGTAAATACTACGATTCAGGTACAAATTTAAATTTGAGAAAGAATTGTTAGGTATCTACTGCACAAAACAGAAATTTAGAGACGCAAAAACATTAATTTCTCAAATCATTGCATCGCAAAATTTTCCCCAGTTGTTACAATGAGTTTACTATTTGGAATAAATTGCCCGTTTTTTCTGGCTAATTTCTGGTTTAAATTTTTTCTGGTCTAATTTCTGGCTGTTCAAAAATATTCGATTCGAATCGCAATATTCGAATCATAAATTATTCAATTCGATTTCATCAACAAGCGAAAACAAGATTATGATTTTTAATTTTGTTTCAAAAATGAGCATGGATGTTCGATAAATTATAACCTGACGAAAGGATGTCTCTGTTGGTTCAATATATGACTTCTGATTCGAATATTCGAAAAGTTGAGGGGCACGTTATTTGCCCCCTTTCCACCCACTGGTTTCGTTGCAGAAAGTTGATTAGTTGTTACGATGTACAATATTTGCAGATAACGCATAGAGTGAGAGATACTAACAGCTCGACTTAATCCGTTCTTAAATGACCCTTGACCTTTTGCGCTTCGTTGCAAAACTTGATTATTTGGTAAATAGTCATCAGCGGAAATCAGGCATATACAATCATGTATGAAACATGGATAAACCGTGCCAAATTGGCACGGTTTATTCATGTTTCATGCATGATTGTGTAACGTTGAAAATCTCCAACGTTGCGGATTAGGGAAACCATGTCTAGTTCAGTATTTTCTTCAAATTAAACAACTTAAACATAAAGATTAAAGATGAGAGTTCGAACATTCCCCTCCTTTAAGATATGATTAGTCATGCGGAACTAAATCCTGTTTGTTTATTATAATCATTGAGTCTTGTTGTTTTTAAAGAAAGAGATTGTTTGCACGTGACGTTATGAAACTCTATGGGATTTTTTACCGCTTTTCGACCAACATTGATTTAAACTGTGCATAGATAGATCTGTATGAATATTTTTGGGCTTTTATAGCCACGGGTCATTTTCAGCACCCCAGACAGCGGTTCCCGACTTCCTTCTACTTCCTGATGTGGGAATTTTAGTAAAAACGAGTTCCAATAATTTTGCTAAAATTGATGCATACAAATACAATGCATCATTTCTAACCTGATCCGATTTTCATAGCGAGCGTCAGACCAGAATACCAAAAGAATTGGGTAGCGTGTGCAAACAGACGGGCAGTGGTTATTTCTCCTACACCACGGGGCAAAACTCATTCCCTAATTATTTCATCTGGCACCAGAGGTCTTTATGGGCCGGATTGCCGTAGTCGAATCTGGCAGGAATCGCACAATTTGGATGATTTCCGTTTCGGATTAGTCTTCAAAATATTTTGCCCGGATCGGACCAAGTCCTGATTGAGTGTCTTGATTCAAGAAATTAATAACATTTTGACGCATTTAGAAATCGGGGGGGCGGTTTCTGTTCAGGATTCTGTGAGGATCAGGAGCGTGATATTTTCATTCTTTCATTACGGATTTGATCAAGTTTCGATTCGGTACGGAATTTAGGATTTATGATTGGATCTGGATTGGGAAATCTTGACTCCGCAGACCTCTTCCCACCACCACTACTTTTTTATGTCGAACTCTTTCCCGAAAAAATAACTTTTTTTCCAATCTGTCGAAAGTTGTGGTTACCAGTAAAAACCCGAGATGAGTAATGTTTTGAATCAATCACTTGGGGTCAACGATCCATCAAAACAACTCTGACGGATTTATAAGATTTGCATAGTTTACTGGTGAATCTTCAGCGCTAATTCGTACGATTGTTGACTTATGCTTTTAGTCATCCATAACAGGTGTCGCTTTTCATTCCAAGGAGTGAAACGCGCCTCAAAAATAAGGCTTGGCAATTCGATTCGGTAATTCGAATCGATTCCAAGAACAATTCGTTCGAATCAGTCGTGAATCGTTCATAGGAACGAAACTTACTAAATGAACTAAAATTTTCATTTTTAACGACAAAATATAATCGATTTTGGTCAAATTTGAATAGGAATAGGAATTGATCATACACTAAAAACTATATATTTCTTGATTTTAATAATTTGCAATATTAAAAATGGGATTTCGTTATATATATGGAATTAGTGAGGTGATCCGATTCAAAAAAATTATTCTAATTTCAAATGATTTGGGTTTACCCAGCCCTACTCTCAAGGACTTTGTATATGGGCATGCTGTGTTAAGATTCGAATCAATTCATGTCCGATTTTATTTACAGCCACTCCTTGGAGTGCACTGTAACAAAAATGCAACAAAATAACTGGTCTTTGACAGTAATTTTACTTGGCGGTAATTTAAAATTGAATAGCAGGCGTGGTTTTGACATTGGAAACATGAGGGTTGTTCTTATCAGACCATCTCTGTACTTAAAAAAAATATCTCGATTTTAATAAACACCTACAAAAAAAAATCATTTTTGTAACAAATTAGGCTCTTAAATTTAATATAAATAAGGATTTTGTTGCAAAATCTGCAACGAAAGCAGTCATTCCAGATATCATAAATATCCAAACATAATTTTATAGCCCAAGTTGGGTTTCAAATAACCTTTGCATTAATCTTCTCAACATCTCCAAATTATTAAGAAAATTTGTTTGCGCCATTTTGTCCTTGCAACCCGTTGAATGAGTCATCACACAATACTAAACTTCAATAAATTTCGGTTCGACATTGTCTCGTAATGACGTCATAGGTTTGGGATCCGACATTTTGTTTATTCGCCAATGTTTGATCGAGATGAAAATTAATTTGACATAAATCTGTGAAGGTTGACGACGTCTCTAATATACAGGGCTGTTCAAAATATTTGATTCGCGAGATTTAAATCATAAATTAATCGATTCGACTTCGGCAACTATTTAAAACGATATTACTTCTATGTCGAATATTCGATTCGATTTTGAAACCAAGATATATTCGATTATGGCTACCCTTACCTCAGGGACAGTAAATAGGGTTTGATGCGCTCTCCCTAATAAAACAAATCAATATCCAATTATGAGTAGGGCTGGGCAAAACCGAATCATTTGGAATTCGAATCTGATTCGAATAATTTGTTCGAATCAGATCGAATGACTAACTGTATGTAAATACCAAATATCCTATTTTTACCCATTATAACTTCCTATTGTGAAATTGGAAAAATTTATAGTTTATAGTATATTTTCAATTCACACTAAGAGATACAACTTTCATAATTTAATGAAGAAATAAAAATTTGACCAAAATTGGTTGCATTTCGTCGTTAAAAATGAAAATCCTAGTTTATTTAACAAGTTTTTGTTCCTATGAACGATCCACGATTGATTTGAATAAATTTCGCTTCGAATCGATCTGAATCACCGGTTCGAAATTCCCAGCCTTGGGGAGACACAGGCAGGCAGCACCACGTCTGTAGTGCGATTAATATTTGACTAGAAATGATACAACAATATTTGTTATGATGGGCTCAAGGAAAATACAGTTTTAAAAAAGAAAAAAGCTCTGTAAAAAAGCCGAATTTTTTCAAGCGTTCTCTATGCGTGCGCATTTGCTATTTTCACAATGTCTAATATTTCACCGAAAGCGACGGTTCTGTCTCAACCGATTCCCTGGAGCAAGTTAGATCGCAAGATAATGAAAGTGTCATCTTGTGGTCGCTTATACTAATGGAGTATTAATATTGAAAATGCGATCGTTATCGGTGTCTGGATTTCAGCAATAATAATGTGTGTCGTAAGAGAAGCCTAAAGGGAAGCGAAGGAATGATATTTCATTTTATCATCACCCAGGGCTGATACTGATCGTGCGCTTTATTATAGTGGCTCATTTCTGTATGGGTTATTTCAAACTTAGAATGTGGTTTCTGTTAAAATATTTTGTAGTCGCTCTTTGACATATAGAGTGTCCGTTATAGTTAGTTGATTATTTCTTTGCTGAAATTTTTAATACAAAAACTATCACCATTCAGTTTGCTATAAATTGAAAAGCTAGGAAATAGGTACAAGGTTTCACCCAGTGAAGGTACCACTCACTGCACTCCACTATATTTGACAAATTTATGTCTGTATGATTTTCTGTTCCTCGAGTGCATTTTCTTTTCAAGTTTCATTTTAATTTTTTATGTTTTTATCTGTTTTAACATCAAGCGTGATCCATCATTGGCTCATACTTGATATAACTTCTTTGATAAAAAAAAAACGATTTGATTGATGTCGGGGGTACAGTATTAAGGTCGCACTACATGTTTGCGTTGGTTGCGTTTTTTTTAGGTTATTTTGATTTTACACTTGCGTTTTAACGCAAGCGCAATGCTCCAGTTCCTTACGTTTTCCAATAAAACAGAACGGTTTGCTGTGAAAGCTAAGGCAGAGTGCTTAGTGCAGGCGTAAATTGCCGTTTTTATTTTATTACCCGAAACGTAATGCAACGCATCGGTAAGACAATTTCACTTGTATTATGGGCTTTATAATCCACTGCGTGGGGCAAGCTGATACCACCCAGAAGTAGTCAAAGTTACCCCCGGTTTAATCAGATTAACAGAGACGTTGGGAATTGTAAAAGAGTATTTGCAATTTATTTTATACATTTGTAGCCACATTTATGAAAAAATGGGCTCTTTTAAATTGGCAAACGAACTTAAATGCATGATAAATATGATACGTACTTTGTTGCTATTATAACGGAAGTTAATACATAAAGCGTTTGTTAACTGATTTTACGTCGTTTCGTGACAAAACTTTGACAAAACAATGAACACACCACTTTGGCACCGTGTTTAATGAATATCATGATATTTCCGTCCAAATAACGCAAAACGGCATAATTAAAAAAAAGATGAAGTTGAGATATTTTATTTTCATTCTGGTGACAATTCCGTGCCTTCACACTACTCACATGACTTTAAAACTATGTATCTTGTAGCCTTGTTTTGAGCGAATTTTGATAAAACCAAAAAAATTAAAGCTGGCGTTTTATTTATTGACGTTAGATGATTTTTTTTACCTTCAAAGAACATTGTCTGGCGCGCGCGAGAGAGTAATCATCATTACCCTGTTTAGCCGGGCATGAATAATGCTTGTTCGGCGACAAATAATCGTTCCAATGAGTAATTTTATTTTGTTAAAAATGGGCCACAGATAGACCGCGCCTCGGCGGCGCGATCTATCAGTGACCATATTTGGCAAAAATCTCTCTTCAAATTTTTTAACATCTTTGAAGATTATGAGCTTAAATCACATCAAAGGCTTGTGTCCGTCTTATACTAGACTTTTTGTCCAAGTTTTCTCAAAGCGTGTGAGAGGAACTCTTTGAAAGAGAATTATCGAAACTACTGGAAGGCGATGAGCTACATGTATGAAAATTTTAATACTCACGATGGGGGATTAAACAATATTAGAGGAATGTTAGAAAAACTAAGTTGCGATCACTAGCGTCGAAGGCTCGAAAAAATTTCCTTCGCATTTAAGTATCCGCTATTGAAGGACCGTATGACGTTTGCTTAGAGTGATTGTGATTCACTAAAAAATGGGGGATTAAACAATGTTTGGGGATTATCAACCGTTACTTCGTTGCTATGTTTATATATCATTCATCGACCCAACCAATAAAAATATTTATTAAAAACATCACCTCTATTGTGCTGGGCATGGAGTCTATTCCAACGCCGTTTCCGCTTATTTATTCGTTCAATACGGTCATGTATGTGTATTTAACGTCTATTGACGCTTACACATGACAATCGTTAATATCAACGATTTTTTTTTTTGTATTTTTATAAAAAAATTTTAATTAAAAACAAGTTTAATTATAATTTTTCAGACAATAGCCTTGTTTTTTTTCTTCAAAATGTTAATATTGGCCAATTTTATCTAGAATTAAACGCTGTAAAAATTCCCCAAAGTGCATATAAAAAGCATATAAATATTTTCCTTGTGGGTCAATTACTCGGGTTGAAGGGGCATGCACCCCCAAGAAAATTACTGCCGAAGAGGAGCGATTTTACTGTGTTTTTGTAACAGCGCGACAACCGGAACCGAAGTGTGTTTGTTCACGTCCTTTAACGACCTATTTATGAATGAGGCGTCGTTAAGAATTGATTATGTCGTCACATTCATCATTAGTGACACGGCATTATGCGATCATAGTCATTAGCAGTCAACCATAACAAGATATTGAAAAGATTATCTCACTTTTGCAAGACCTTTGCTACCATTTTGTTTATTGAAAACAGAGCAAAAGAATTATTATATTTCAAGAATTTTTAAGGTATTTTGAATTGTTTTGTTAGTGTTGTGATAATTTTAATCAATCTTTAGGAAATTCAGGTTAGTATTTTAGGTTATTTTTTCTGAATATTAATTTTAATCGGATATTTCAGAAAATCGGATTTAATGTTTTTAGTATATTTTGCCGATTGTAAGTCGCAACAATATCATTTTTTTATTGAAATTCACTCTGACCAAGGCCGAAGTAGTGTAATACAGACTTAGTGGGATTCGAACCCGAGATCTTTAACTTATTACGCTAACATATACAAGGCCATTAAGACACCACGCCCATTATTATGAAGCTTGAAATCCCAATCAGAAATTGTATATGCTCAGACATAACTTTTATTCTGTATGTGCGGACTTCAGAATGTTATTGTCGGCTAAAAGGTAGCAAAGAAGTTGTAGATGAATTTACCATCGCCCAGGACAGATACCACTTATTATAGCGTGGTTCAGTCCTTTTTTCGCGTGCAATCGCGTGTACTGCATTTTCCAGTAGCTTTTTGCGATGTTGGGGAGACTCGAGTAAATGACTCGTGACTGGACTTGACTTGCGACTTGCAAGCACAGTGACTCGATTTGAACCGCGAGTCTGAATTTTGATAAGACTCGGACTCGAAACTCGTGTGTTCAATGACTCGAATTGACTTGGGACTCGAAGTAAAATGTAAAGCTCCTTTTAGTCGCTGCTTCTGACTGGAATTCCAGTCTTTCTCGAGTGACAATTCATTTATTTCTCATTTTAAAATCGACCATCTGTTTGGCGAGGTTTCTGCGACCGTTGCAAACGTGATTTGGTTCCGTTTATCAAATTTTTCTATTTGCTTCTGCATAATTAAGTGTTTTTATTAAATAACCTGTTTCCGTGCGCATGTACACTAGTATTACAGATGTTATGAAACCGTTTTAAATCATCGAAATAGGAGGGGACCCATTAAATAAAATTTGTGACAAATGAAGACGAATGAAAATTAGAGAATTAAAGGAATTTAATTTAATTCAGAGTTTATTTCAATTAGTTTGAAAAAATCATTTTCTTAAGCTTAGACTTTAAAGTTAACCCCAATCAGAGATATTTTTTTGTCAAGCCATGCGAAAAATTTTCCTTTTTTGTTCGTTATCACCAATTCTAATAATATCTAGTATAATTCTATTGGTCTCGCTGATTTGCTAACATTGATACTTGGCATTTTTAAAATGCTTGTCTGAAGAAGTCTGACTTTGGTCAGACGAAACGTTACAGAAATAAATTTGTGTAAGTGTGAAGCAAGAAGCTTTGAACCTCTCTAGCTAGTCATAATTACTCTTGCAATTGTATCCTTGCATTTACCGCATACGGATCCGTAAACACAAAGGCACAGCGGAAGGATAAGTAGTTGGTCCACGTCCCCCAGACCAATAGCATTGATACTGTTTACTTACTTAATTGTAGTGAATATAGACGTATTTTTTTAAGAGTTTTACGAGACTTGATTAAGGCTGGGCGATTCCATTCGGAGATTCGAATCGAATCGAAGCACAATTTATTCGAATCAATAGAGGGTCGTTCGTAGGAACAATTTGTAGTCTTGCAAAATGAAGTAGAATTTTCATTTTTTACGAAAAAATGCATCGATTTTGGTCAAATTTGACCAAAATCGATTACATTTTTTCGTCAAAATATGAAAATTGTTGCTCTTAGACATGGAGTGTGGAAATACGAAATACCCAATAAACTATAAATTTATTGATTTTGATGGTGGAGACAATTTGTAATACTAGAAATGGGAAAAATTGTTATTTACATGGAATAAGTGATTCGATCCGATTCAGTCTAAACGCTTCGGTTTTGCCCAGCCCCAGACTTGATTAATGTGACTTTGCATTGTGTATTATTTGTTGATGTAAGGCATAAACATCCTAGACGCTCCCCTTGTGTTCGTCCTAATTAGGATCAGTTAAAACATATTCTTGTTTATGCCGTATTCTCAGCTTTCCTCTTTTGTTAGAATAAACTACTTAGAAAGCCAAGACTAGATTAATGGGACTTTGCACTGTGTATTATTTGTTTATGAAAGAGATAAACATCCTGAACGCTCCCTTGTGTTTGTCTCAATTTGAACTAGTTGAAAACATATTTTATTTATGACATGTTCTCAGCTTTCCTCTCCAGCAGGATAAACGATATCATATCTTTCAAAGATAACTCTTACCTATCTCGAATATTACACTTATAAGCGTAGTGCATCTCTGACTCATAATTTACAAAACATTATTTTACCCAAGTTTGTCGTTTAGTTTAAAAGGTATTGAAAATATAACTGATAAGTACAGTGTTTTAACATCTAAGATATACGTATTTGCTTGTATTTGTCCATATTTTGCAGCGAAATCATGATATATGTCAAATTTTACAACGTAAAATTTTGGCCTATATCATGATTTCACTGCAAAATGAATCAATATGAGAATATTTGAAAAACAAAATTACATTTAATCAAAATTCCAGAATTTTGAATATTCGGATTACGACATTTTCAGGTATTATTATTCGCAGTTTCATTTCAAACTAGACACCAATTTGTCAAACCTAATGATTATTTTGTTTATGACGAAACAAAGGATTCGTAAAACTGATTTGTTTATGTCATAAAACGTTCTTTTCACATCTGTCGCCTCCAGCGACGACGGTTGTTGTCAAATGTAATAAATATTTTGAAGATTTATCTTGTCTGAGCGGTTATTTTCAGGTTTAATGTTTATAGTGTAAACCCGACACCAAGCTATCCTGCACGAGACGAAGAATTTACCCGCCGTCTCACGAACGCGGGAAATCGTATTATTACATCATAGAACATAATCTTTATCTCAGTTCTCAGTGTATTATGTCCTCACGTAATACTTATGACGTCACAATTAAAATTCTAATCTCTTATGTCGTAACAATCAGACTAAAAATATGATTTTATTTTATTTTAGAAACACGATTAAATACGAGATTGATACGTTAACGCGTTCCCTTTATTTGAAAAATAGAGAAATAAATAAAACCGGACGTTTGAGGGAAAGTTAAGACTTCCGCCTTAAGAAAACAATCCAATTCAGGTCAAATGCCCCGGTTAATTTGACCCGGTGAGGTCTCTTGTTCATCTTCCTCGTCAGACCAGAAAAATCACGCTCAAATATGATTCGTCAAGTGTGGATTGCTGATGGAGAAACTAGATTACCTAGTAATATTTTACCTAGTTCTGTGGTAATTTGGTTTTACTTTACCAAGCTTAAGAAATAACTAGGTTGCCATCACTGCACTGTAACAAAAAATGCAACAAAATCACTGGTCTTTGACAGTATTTTTACTTGGCGGTATTAACAAAATTCAAAATTTACTTTTGTGGCCAAATATGGGGTGTTGATTGAACGCACCGCGAAGGTGCGGTCCATCAACAGCCCATAATTAGCATAAATCTCAGCAACATGGCGTTTTTCAACCTTGGAAATATGCAATTACTGCAAATGATTAGTAAATTTACTGCAGTCGTTGGGGTGTGGCGGGGGGATATTCCGTTAGTCAATCTTTTGTGTAAACTTATTTATATTATCAAATAACTGCTGAACATACGCCTGGATGAAATTTAGACCTGGATGAAATTTTGTATTCCGAGCATGCATCGCAATAATATAATTTACGCAAAATGTGTTGTTATGACCCAAAATTGTCTTGCTTTTCTCCGTAAAAATATTGTTTCTATCGAAAAAATTTGAATTCTTCTCCAAACTAGCACACCGCCAAAGTATTTTAATGTAATATAACCCCCTATTGTTGGCCACGAACCCCTAATACCCCAGTGCTTATCGCTATTTATCCCCAAAACCCCTTTTCGCGCCGCCTAAATTCGTTCATGCGAAAATTGGCGCGTTCTCCTGTATTTCTTTGTGCAATCACAATAGATTAAACTAAGAATAACACTGGAGGTAACAGAACTGATTGTTTCCTCATAACAGAAAATGGAGCCAAAATAACAGTCAGCAAAAAATCGCTGTTTTGGGTGAAAATTACATTTCAAAATTAGGAGTTTGTCAAGCATTGGCCAGGGATGGCCGCGTCTAAAGACGCGTTCCATCAGTGGCCCATGCTTCACAAAGCATTTGTTCAAAAGTCAAATTCGGATTGATAAATGACAGACAACTGAAAGCTATCAAAGTATAATCGCTCTCAAACGCACGCTTGGGTCTAATGGGTTAAAGGTCGCCCACTTCTCACCCTTTGTTTGTTTGTGAAAATTAAGATAGCAAATTTTCACGTGCGTCTTCGGCGCACTATCAATCTTAGAGAAAACGTTTCTACGGCCTAAAAGAGGTATTACAGAACTGCTTTAAATGTATGTACTGATTAATATCTGCAAGTGTACCCCCACTTACCGAAAATCTTCGCATTCGAAAACTCTTTCACATTCAAATAAAAGTCGTTTTCACCACAGACGGGTATCATGACGTCATTCATTGAATAAAAAATACCCCCTTCTCAAAAAGAGAAAAAAAATCGTGCGCCTGGTGTCTTATCTCGTTAACCGCATCGATCAGCATGAAACTATGCCACAAAATATGTGAAGGGAACGATCGTCGGTTCGACCGAACCGGAAAGCCCTTGTCCAACAAGTGTATATATAGGAGATGCTAGTACAGGTGGATCAACTCAAATGAGACTGTAAGGATCCCCGATTAGCTTAGTCGGTAAAAGCGCTAGGATTAGGCTCCGATCTGCGCGTCTCAATTTTTATAGCCATTTCTGGGAGTGGATCACCCTGACCAAGGCCCTGTACTAACGGCACTTATAGACGGACTGGGTTAGAGTTTCTGGAAAGATATGATCTTTCTTTTTCGGCTTAGCCTGCTCAAGTTATTACACCCTGGGTTGAGTGGTAAGAATGAATAAAGGAGCCGGACTCGCCGGGACTCGACCATAGATATTCAACACGTTAACCACTAGGCCATCGTCCCCACAAATCCCGCGTGAGAAAATCTTTTCCCCCATTTTGAATAAAAGACATTTTTCTTATGATAACAAAAACGGGAATTCCAACAATAAAATCTTTAATATTTAAACCAAAGTTATCGCCTCAAATATAAAATATTTGGGGCAAGATGCACCTACACGCAGGGTGGCCAATTCTTGAGGGTTTTTAAGGTTAATATGCTCTAGACTTATTGCTAAGCCGCTTAATCTTTGTGTTGGAGTGGAAAGGAGGGTAAACAACACCATATATGGTCAGCAGACAACTCTTGTGGCTTCTGCAAAAGTTTACTTATTATGACGTATCGCTAAAACGTTTGTTACGTAACATATAGTCAAGCATGAGCCACCGATGGATCGCGCCGTGGAGGCGCGGTCCATCAGTGACTCTTGCTTGACAAAATATACCGTTTTAACTGACGAAGTTTGCATGAAAATAAAAAACTTTTTTCAACTCAAACCCTTCTACTGGGCGTATACAGAGTATTATATTTCGTCCTTGCGTCATGACCCTTGAAAAGTTAAATTTCAACTTAGAAAATACTGAAAAATTTATATTTCTTCAAATTGAATTTTATTCAACGATTTTTCTAAGTTTATAAAAAGGTTTAGAGATTGAATTTCGGGTAAAAAGCGTTATAGTTTATGATCAAAAAATTAGTTTTTCCTTCGACTATTTCCAACTTTTTATTAACCCTTCAAATGCAATTTGCATCGAGAGGTCATTTTTATGGCAATTTATACAGTATGCTGTAGATAATCCATGCCCACCATTCAACCCAGGGTGTAATAACTTGGGTAGACTCTATAGCTATAGGTACATCAGATACCCGCGAAACCAGGTAAAAGTACTTTGTAAATATTCTCGGTGAACTGGGTAAACTCCGTACCTAACCTAGAATATGTAATTTTCAATCTTTCTTTTTTCAGATAAATATTGCGGCAATGACGATCTCGATACAGTGCAATTAACGAAGAATACAGCGACAGTAATATTCAGAAGACCCAAAGAATTTTCTGGCAACGGGTTCTTGGTTTCTTATATCGCCACCACGCCTGGAGAGACGATAGACGGTAAGAGTTGCCAGATTTTTATTCCTAAAATTGTAATATTTTCAATTTATATCTAGCATCAGGTAGTGACAGACCAAAAGCAGGTACCACTCACTGCACTCTATGATATAGCGGGTTAACTCGTTGTGGAATAGGGAATTCTACAGGATAGGATGGGATTTCATTTTTATCGTGTAGGAGAGGAAAGCCGAGAATACAACTCAACCTTTTTTCGAACTTCGTTCCAATTTGGCGTGAAGGTTTAAAAATAGGATAAAAATTATATACAAACCTGATTCGACGCAGTTTAAAATTGAATAATGATCTTGCCAATGCACGGATGAACGCTTCACTGACATCACGCGAGGATTAGTTGAGATCTCGTGTTGAAGGAAGAATTAAACGATGTTGCTTGAAATTAACTCTCTACGCTCGATCAGTAACGTTATCTAAATTCTAAAACATGTTCCTTGAAGTGTAGCGTTCTGATTAAAGACAGAATTAGAGGCGACAAGGGTCTGGTTCCTTTGCTTAGTTTTCGGATTGGTTTTTCAATAGACTCATTTATTGAGCGCTGCTCCCGGCCTTCCGTAGAACGATTTTTAATAAAAAATAAAAACAAAAGTTCTAAATACTGATTAATTGCGAAAATAGTTTTATGGCTTTCAAAAAGTATAAATTTGATTTTTGCAGTATGGTTTGGCATCATCTTTTCTAAAAATTGGCAGTTTTCACTGATAGGTTTAATCTGGACGCTAAAAAGTTACAAATATAAAGCAAGTATATTTTGCACTTTCGATTGTTTACAATCTCCTTTCCTCACCCCAAACCTTTGGTATTTTTGCCCAGTGTGGGTACCTGGATCAGGAAATTATATTCTGTCAAGCGTATGTCACAGATGCACCGCGCCTCTCCGGCGCGATCCATCAGTGACAAATGCTTAACAAAACGTGCTTTCGCCAAAATTTTGTAATCGGGACAAAATACTGATATTTTGCTTAACTAGCTGCCAGTAGCAATGGGTTAACATCAGTTGGCTCAGGACAATATTTTACGGAAAGATTAGAAGTTAAAGCTTAAAAATTTGGAGCACTTTAGCCTGAAATCGATCCGATGTTCGGGGTTAGATTACAGTTCGGAACACGGCAGCAAGACAAATTGATGACAGAACAATGGAGTAAAATGACCCAGCCATTGTTGTGTAATGGATGCATTTGTTGAAGACGAAAAGTTGTCGTCTGAAATACGCTAAAATGCAAACACGTTCATTCATGCACTAAAATATATGAAAGCATTTTTTGTAATACGACAAATCCTTTAGTCGTCGTCGAAAATGCATCGGCGTCAATAATAATTACTTTGAAAAGCATAAGTCACTGAACGATCACGCAGAATATTTTGACGTTTACTATTACTTCGGAATACTTCCTCAGTGTCGCAAAAGGCGTCGTTGTACTCTACTATAGTAACCATTCAAAATGGAATATTGTATGTGGCTTTTGCTGGGCTGTTAGTCTACGTCGGTTTATAAACGTTCCTTAATGTGGATTTCAATAATAATTATCAATGTGATAAAAAAATGCAAAAATGCGAAAAAATCAAAAATCGAAATGGTTTTGAAACCAATATTCGTCGTACAGGAGAAGCCCATTAACGTATCATTGGTATCATTGTCGCATTTAATACACTGTAACAAAAATGCAGTAAAATCGATGGTTTTTGACAGTAACTTTACTTTTCAATACATTGAAATAATACTATAAAATAGACTTACGACAATTATGGGATGTTCAATTACTGCAAATGATCAGTAAATTTACTGTACTTTGTCACAGTAATCTAATAGAAATAACAAAAAACAGGGATCTGTTTTGCTCAGGTTCGATTAGGATCGTTCTATAAACTAATTAGGCACTTTTTGTGGCGTAAAATGGATTTTCATATAAATTTCTTCCTATTTCTCGTTATTGTGGTACGTCAAACTTTTTCGTCCGTAACATGCATGGCACATGGTTGTAGTGTGCTTAAAAAGCACACTACATCCATGTGCCATGTATGTTACTTTGTTAAATAATAAAAACATCAAATTCATCATTTTTTGTGAGGAGGTTTGTGACGAAAGATAACGTCACAATACCGACTTTGATCTTGAAGAAGATATCTGTAATCCTAGAAATCCGAAGATTATTTATTGCATGAAACATTCATACCAAATCGCCCGGAGCTAAAGTCTATTCTATTTATCAATGTTGAGGCAACGAAATCTTATGTAAATAGTATCAACATGCATAATAGCTCTGGTTCAACCCGAGGGCATCGTTTGTAGAAACGTTTTTTGCTTGTAATAAACCCTGCTAGGATAAACTTATAAAATATACATTTATATATATTTTATTTTTTCATTGAAATTCACTCTGGGCAACACCAGAAGCAGCTCCCAAAGGAACCAACCAACGGACACTCAATAGCAGAGGGCTACTAAAAGATGTAGTACCAGCAACTGCACTCTAAACATAAAACATCCCAAATGAAACTAAACCGTCATGGTGAAGTGCAGTGAGCTGTATCTGTCCTGAGCGATGGTAAAACCATCTACCACTTCTTTGTTTCCTTTTAGTCGCCTCTGACGACACACAGGAAATACGTTAGGACTATTCTAAATCCTGCACCTATACATTTTTATACCTCCGCCTGCAGTTTACCACTCTGTACCAGCGGCCACTTAAAGACAGACAGGGTTGGAGTTACTGAAAAGACAGGGTCTTTCCTGTTCGGCTTGTCCAAATAAGACGGTTTGCTTGGACCTAGATGTGCTTCACATGGTTAAAGCTCGATTTATTTGAACATTTCTTTTTCTTTTCTCAGATTTCGTGACTTGTGTCGACCAGGGATCAGATCACATAGGAGTCGGTTCATACAGGTAAGATTTGATGTTTTGCTTTCATTAATAATTTATGCGCGAAGACATGAAATACTTCGCTGGACTTGACAAGTCAGTCACTATTAACACTATTATTCGCCCGACTCAATTGCTCGACCGTAGTATATGTAAGGTCGGTGATTATTTAATGCGTCGACGTTTCACCCCTCCTAATAATTTATAATATTAAAAATGGGATTTTGTAAATTACATGGAATTAGTGATTCGATCCGATTCGAAAAAACAATTGAATCAGATTCGAATTCCAAACTATTGGGTTTGCCTAGTCCCTCCCCCTCCCCACTCCCTCCCTCGCACAAACACACACACCCTATATCTTCACGGAAAGCCATGGTAAATAGTCTGCCCGTTGTGACGTCATTAGTTGATCATCGAAAAATCAAGAAACTCACCCCTCACCCTTGTAATGTTTCCACAGGTTACTGATGGTTGTGGGTAATGACAATCATCTAGGGCTGGGCAAAACCGAATCACTTGGAATTCGAATCTGATTCGAATAATTCTTTCTAATCGAATCGAATCACTAATTCTTTCTAAATAACAAATATCCCATTTTACTATTACAACTTGCCTCCGTTGTGAAAATCAAGATATTTATAGGTTGTAGTGTATTTTCAATATGCACTAAGAGCAACAATTTTCATATTTTATTTTTAACGACGAAATGCAATCGATTTTGGTCAAATATGACCAAAATCGATTATATTTCGTCGTTAAAAATGGAAATCCAAGTTCACTTATCAAGTTTTTGTTCCTATGAACGATTCACGATTGATTCGAATTAAGTGTGCTTCGAATCACTGAATCGAATTGTCCAGCCCTACCCCTCACCCTTGTCAGGTTTCCACAGGGAGCCGTTGGTTGTGGGTAATGACATTCAACCTTAAACCCAAAATCTCTAACTCAGGAATGTGTTTAAGTCCTTGATCCAATGCAGGTGCAAAATACAAGTAGTACCGTGTTGCTTTTGTTAAAATAACATCTGGTCTCGCGATCGTGTTTATCGCTGCAAATCTGTTGTGAAAACTGGAGCGATCATCGCACAGGTCACAGTTACCTATATATGACGTCATACTGTTGTTAGGACTGTCTAAAATATTCGATTCGAGATTCGAGAATTCATGAATTATTCGATTCGACTCAAATAGCAATTGGAAACCGACAAAATATAAATGTTTAAATTCACAGAAAATTTTTTTAAATTTTAAGTATTTTATAATTTTATTAAGATGCAGTTTTTTTTGTTTATTATAAGATTATAATTCAAATAATCGATAGATTCGATTCTGAAATCGAAAGATATTCTATTTTGTTCACCCCTAATTGTGGGAGTGTGAGAAAAAGAATTAAATCCTTCTTGGCGTAAGAGATGGGTTGATGCCCGAGTACCCGAGAAATTTGTTTATTTGGATCACAAAATCGTTTTCTTGGACTATAATAATTTTTGAGCACATTTGTCGTGACGAAAAACGGTTGTATGGTTTTCGTTGTCACGATTTTGCTGCGAACTCGAGATCCGACGATGAAAATCACTTTTATGAGGATTTTAGAAAACAAACTATTTCAGTATTTCATCTGAACCGCCATTTTCACCCAAATTCCAAGTTTTCCAGTAATTTTATAGAAATTATACAGTCGGACATACATTGTGTTTTTAGAAGACAGATTTAAATATTTGTGGTTTCTTACGTCACAATGCGTGATCGTTTTCTGGCATTTCACGCTTGAATAAGCATACTTTACGCTCGACTTATCTTCTCAAACAAATCTTTCAATAATTCTACGCGAGAATTATTTCGTTTTTGACAAGCTTGGGCCACTGATGGATCGCGCTTTCAAAGCGCGGTCCATCTGTGGCCCATGCTTGACAAAATTAAATTTAGCAACAGACAACCCCCACGCATATAGCAGACGACGAAAGATTATAAATCAATTTTAGTTCCATTTTCCCAAAATTTCTGAAAATGGTATTTTTTGTAATTTTCTCGGAAAAGTTCAAATTTTATTGCTCCCATTTGTAGTCGCTTTTCTCCGATTTTGAAATAAGTTGCGTTTCGTGAAACGCATTATGAGGGCCCATGCGAAATGAGGGCAACGAAAAGGAAAGAAAGAAGTGGTGAATGATTTTACTCTTTTACTCCAGAGCAGATACCACTCACTGCACTTTACCATGGCGAGTTCGGTTCAAATTGAAATCAATATAACCTAGCATGCATTTGCTAGTGCTACATTTTTAGTAGCCCTTTGGCTGTTAGTTGCTTTCTTTCAAGGCTGCCCGCGTTCTCACTCAAATAAAAAGAGTCCTGAAAAGATAAAATGACGTCTGCGCGATCCATCAGTGACGTATACTTAACGAAACATGTTTTCTGGTAATCTCCTTGATTGTGAATATAAACTCGTCCAACAAATCCTATAGTTTTCTTAAAATAACTTTCCGCACTTAATAGCGGTTATCTATCCTGAGTTAGCGTGACAAATACCAGGCCTGGTTATAAAAACTATGGTAAAACGGCTCATTGTGTGTGATCATTGAATTGGGCGATATGATTCGAATCGATTCGAAGCACAAATTATTCGAATTAATCGTGAATCGTTCATTGGGACAAAAGCTTTCTAAATGAAGTAGAATTTTCATTTTTAACGACAAAATACAATCGATTTTGGTCAGATTTGACCAAAATCGATTGTGTTTTGTCATTAAAAAATGAACGCTGTCGCTCTTGGTTATGGAGTGTAATATGCATTACTTGTAAGTCTGTTCATGCTAATATTGGTAATTCGGAACTAAAAAATTTTTAATTATCTGAATGAAGACAAGTTGTAAAAATAAAAATGGGATATTCTGTATTTTTATAGACTTACTGATTCGATCCGATTCGAAGTAATTATCAGATTAAATTTCGAATTCTAGAGGATTCGGTTTTGCACGGGCCTATGTGTGAGGGGAATGGCGAGCAATCGAAAAATTGAATCACCATGTTTATTTAAGTATGACTCACTTGGAGGCGCGGTCCATCAGTGGCCCCGACTTGACAAAATAATATAATGGCCCGACTCGGTGGTTCAGTCGGTTAAGCGCGATCGTATCGTCCGGAAGGCCGATGGTTCGCTGCTTGTCCGTTCCGCCACCGAGCGTGCCCTGCAGCAAAGCACTTCGCGGATAGCTGTAACATAGAACAGATACACAGACACTACAAAGGTCCGCGCCTAACGGTTGTTGGGTATAAGCCCCGCGCTACGTTCACGGACAGGCCATAGCAAATAATAAAAACCTAAAAAAAAAATAATGATTAGGAAAGCTGAATTATTGATTGCGAGTGAACCGAACGCTCCACAGTCAATAAAAAACTTTACTCAGTTTATTTTTTCAAATATGAGTCACTGATTGATCATTGCGCAAAAAACTGCATAATATTACTGCTAAATTAAATTTTTTTCGAAAGATGGATTTTTCGATCATGTATAAAATCGAATATCGGAAAGATTAAAATAACTTATACGAACTAAAACACTATAAACTGACCTCGTGAGACGAGTCAATATTTTTGGGGGGTTTTATTGTCCCACCGAATTCTCCATCGCTTCAGCTTCCCATTAACCGTTGTTGTTTTACCGATCCAAACCAACGAAGCGTTAATGATTTTCTCAGAGACAAAGTTGTCTGTTTTCACACGGACTCGCACGCAAGTTTGTCTTGTGGGAGATATTTGATCAATCAACTATATTTATAAATATATAAGTCAATTTTATCAACTCAAAAATTTGCGCCTAAGGGCCGCGAAAATTTTCTGTTTTTTGCTTTGAAATTAAAACTTTTTTTGGACAAAAAGAATAGAAACTTGTAGTAAATGGTATTGCGCGCCGATTTACGCACGGAATTTTTTCCTATTTTAATCATTTTTTCTATGAAATTCCAAAATCTTGACGGGAAACCCAATGTTATGATTAACTTTTTTTTTAAATTCAATTTCTCATGTTTTTCAGTGTCCTGTGCGCGGGTGGATGCGCAAACATCACAGATCTGTCGGTTCGAGGGAAGGATCCATATAGAGATGTGAGTTTGATATTTATATATTTTGTGATTGTGTGGAAAATTACTTTATTTCACTGGAAAGTTGTGCAGGTGTAAAGGCCACAATGCACGTGAAGTTGTCTTTCCGATGCGTTTCGGGTTAAGAAAGCCCGCGCTGCTTTGCGTTAATAGTGTTCACATGCGTACAAAGCACAAACGCAAAAAATGAAACAAGCACTCTGCGTTAGCTCTTACTGCAAACCGTTTTGTTTCATTGGAAATCGTAAGCTAATGCATGTAGAGCATTGCGCTTGCGTAAAACGCAAGAATAAAATAAAGCAAACCTAGAAAAAACGCAACCTACGCAAACGTGTAGTGCGACCTTAAGACTGGGCATATGAATTGTTTCAAAGTATTTCACGAGTAAGAGGCGAAGAAATATGTGGTATTACGACATATATAAGATCATATTATCGTAGTCAGAATAGTTTCCATACGGTGTACCAAACTGTAATTATTGATTTTCCATTTTGCGCAAAAGAATTTTTTTTTTATTGAAATTCATTCTGAGCAAGGCCAGAACCAGCGTTCAGAAGGAACCAACCACCGGTCATTCAATAGCAGAGAGCTACTAAAAGATGTAGTACCAGCAACTGCACTCTAAACGGAGAACGTCCTAAACGAAACTGAACCGCTATAGTGAACAATTTGACTCCAGGTCTGTTTTGCAGTACCAGCTTGATAATTTTTTTTTTATTTTTTTTTTATAGCCGCTTCTTTGAGTGGGTCACCCCGTCCAAGGCCCTGTAACAGCGGTCACTTATAGGCGGACAGGGTTACAATTACTGGAAAGATATGATCTTTTCCGGTTCGGCTTAGCCTACCCAAGTTATTACACCCTGGTTTGAGTGGTGGGCATGGATAAGCGTGTCGGACTCGACGGGGCTCGAACCCGAGGTCTTCAACCTGCGATGCCAACATGTTTAACCGCTAGGCCATCGCGCCCACGAACTTCCACGAACTTCCAACAATCTCATCGTTTTGCACCAACATAAAAACCGTTGAATTCAGTTCATTTATAACTATGAAACGGAGAATTTCTGTCAAACTTCTTTTGTTAAGTATGAGCCACTGATGGATCGCGCCGATTAGGCGCGGTCCATCTGTGGCACATGCTTGACAAAATAACTTTTTGTTTGGGAAGTAATCTATCAGTTTTTCCAGTCAAGCGTAAAATAATTTCACTTTATCGAGTCAAATTCAACGATTTGTAGTTGTTTATCTGCGCAAATTCGGGTCGTATTTCCGGAAATAACATGATCACTGCCCAGCGATGCGGTAAAAAAACCTATGGAAGCTTAAGCTATATATGAACTCGGGATTTCAATTTCGTTTCCACAAAAAAAATATTTGCTGGGTTCTACAACCTTTCAACTACTTATCCTTCTTCTATGCCTTTGCGTTAGTGGGTTCATAGGTCTAAAAACCAGTAACTGCGCCCTGTGTAGAAGCACAATATATTAAACTAAACCACCTCAGTAGAGTGCAGTGAAATCACGTTTTTGTGGACGAGTTCATTGTAGTTTCCTACCTGATGTGTTCTATGGAATATTTATCATCAGTCAGAAGAAGAATGATTTCTGTCAAACATAGTTTGTTAAGTATGATCCACGGATGGATCGCGCCGATGAAGCGCGGTCCACCTGTGCCTCATGCTAACAATATAAATTTGTTGATTAGGAGTTTAATATAAACAAGGCTGGAAATAGCACTTGGATGGACCCAACCAACGGCCACTAACTATGGCAAAGAGATACATAAGGTATAATACCAGTAACTGCACCCTTAGTATATAAAACACATAATAAACCAAACCAGCTTAGTAGAGTGGAATGAGTTTACGTGTTTTTGTGGACGAGTTCATCGTTATTTTCCCTCCTGATGTGTAATATGGAATGATTTTATCATCTCAAGTCTGATAAAGTCATCTTTGACAGATTGTTTATATCTTATCACTGACTAATTGTTGTGAAGAGAAATTATCTTGTTTTGTTAGAGGTTTTAATATTGAAAGTTCAAAATCCTTGTCAAAATCATCATTACTACAAATTTGACCAAAATCGATTGCATTTTGTCGTTAAAAACGAAAATTCTAGTCCATTTAGAAAGTATTTGTTCCTATGAACGATGTACGATTGATTCGAATATATTGTGATTCCAATCACCGAGTCGAATTGCCCAGCCCTACTCATACGTGACAAAGCATATGTAAGGTGATTTTGAGTTACTTGCTCGTAAATCACTCGATATTATCGTTATATTCTGTTGTTTTTGAGTTTATCCAACATTTTAACATATTGACCTTCAAGTGTTTAGATCTTTTAATTATAAGTTGAATAGAAAAAACGCGAGTCAGAGGTTAAAATTAAAATTAATCGAGAGAGATTACAAAGCAATATCAGATATAACGTTACGCTTTAACAGCTTAGAATGGTTAGAATGTATATGCGTGTATAGCTGACGAAGGCTGTAGAACGGGATGGCTTAGCCTAGTGATCGGCACGTTTTCGCGGGTTGAATATCAAGGGTTCGAGTCCCGGTTAATCCATGCCTACCGTTCAAGTGTTAACTTGGGTAGACTCGGTCGAACCGGAAAGACCATAATATTCAAACGCTATCCCTGTCCGTCTATGAGTGGCTGCTGGTACAAGGCCTTGGGTAACTCCCCAAGCGTAATATTATGCTTTTTTATGCGGTAATCTGCCTAAGTACCTTGAAATTCCTATGGAAGCATTTTGGTTAATATATGAACCATTTTTAATTGATCGTTTCAGTGATTGTACGCGTCATTTGAACACGTACGTTTGCGGCCTGTGAATCAGCATAAAACATAAGCAGGAAGGAGAACCGGCGCCGTCGTTCGGAAAGTATGAGTCGATGATGGATCGCACCGTAGCAGTTTTTAGTGGATTTTAAATAATCTTCAGCGCAAGGCCGCAGAAGCGCGGTTCATCAGTGACTCGTGATTAACAAAATTAAATTACTGATGAGAGCGTTTTAAAGGTGGAAGGGGGGGGTACTTTCGTGTTTGTGGGTTGTGAACCAACTAACGGCCGCTTAATAGCAAAGATCTATTACAAGTAGTACCAGCAGCTGCACTCTAAACGGAAAACACTCCAAACGAAACTGAACCAGCATGATAAAGTGCAGTGCGTGGTATCTGCCCAAGGCGATGGTTAAACCATCTACAAAATGTCTAACTGTTTTTACTCCATCCCGCTTCATTTGAAAAATTTCCGCCTTCGGCGCAATTCCGCTTAGTATTTCATTCTCTATATTTTATCACAGGATTCATATCTATGCAAAGCAGCCGTGCATGCAGGAGTCATATCAGATCGGACGGGCGGAAGGATCAATGTACGGAAAGTACCAGGGGAGACATGGTACATGGCATCTGAGGCCAACGGTGTTGTTACTGAGACGTGAGTACTACTATATCGATAGTGTGTTTGGTAAAGATAAATGCTAAGTTCCTCAAGAATGTACAATAGATGCTTCTCGAAGCAAAATTTTTCTGATTTTGAGGGGGGTGGGGGAATTATTCACCATGGCCTGTCCGTGAACCTACACGGGGCTTATACCCAACAAGCGTTATGCACGGATCTTTTTTAGTGAATGTGTGCTGTGTATCTGCTCTATGTTACAGCTATCCACGTATGTCTTGCTGAAGGGCACGCTCCGTGGTAAAACAATCAAGCATCGAACCATCGGCCTTCCGGGCAATACGATCGCGCTTGACCGACAGAATAAAATTTCAGATTGTGAAGTAGAAACCCCGATTAACCAACCAGAGACCATCCATATGGCATAGAGTTGGTACCACAGTTGGTACAAAATGTGGTACCAGCCACATTGATCCCAGCCAGGGGTACTTAAATTTTTCAACCCAGACGCCAGTCTTCATAATTCGGCCTCTATACACTGTAACAAAAGTACAGTAAATTTACTGGTCATTTGCAGTAATTGCATATTTCCAAAGTTAAAAAACGCCATGTTGGTGAGATTTATGGCAATTATTGGCTCTTGATGGAACGCACCGCGAAGGTACGGTCCATCAACATCCCATATTCAGCCTAAAATTCAATATTGAATTTTTTTTAATACCTTCGAGTAAAATTACTGTCAAAGACCAGTGATTTTGTTGCATTTTTGCTACAGTGTATTGGAAAAATTGAAATAAATACAGATATTTATTTACGTGCTTTTTTGCCAATGAGAAGGGTGCAGCTGATTTGGGCCTGACCAAACGCTACACGGAGCATAACTCGTATAAGATTGGCGTTGTAGTTTGCTTCAACATGTTGTTTTTACTTTGACCAGAGTAGAAAAACCATTCTCACACATTAACAAGTTCGTTCACGCGGTCCTTGCAAACCATTTATGTCGGTGCTAAAGCCATTTATCAATTTATATTGGGTTTTCATCGTATTTTTTTTTCTATAGTCACTTCTTAGAGTGGATCACCCTGTCCAAGGCCTTGTAACAGCGGCCACTTATTGGCCGTCAGGGTCACAATTACTGGAAATATAAGATATGATCTTTTCCTTTTCGGCTTAGCCTACGTAAGCAATAACACCACCCTGGATTGAGTGGTGGGCATGGATTAACAAACCGGACTCGAACCCGAGATCTTCAACCTGCGATGCCAACACGCTTAACCACTAGGCCATCGCGCCCACTGAATAACCCACTGATAAATTCTGTCCTTTTTCCTACAGTGGGGTGATGTCGGATACTATGATCCGGTTCGTTCGACCTGACGAAGGCTGCAACACTGTTATAGAATTCCATGAAAATCAACTGACAGCTTCGAGTTATTGGACGAAGGATACAAACGGACCTGAGAAAATGTAAGCAAACTTCTTTTAATGATAATTTTGGTTCAAAATCTTCCGATTTCTGGCAAACGCAAGTGCCAGAGAGTGCGAAAATTTGATTAACACGCGTTTTTGTTATAATATTCACATTTCTCTCTGAAAACGCCACGTTCTTGCACTAGTTATTTTGCAAGCATTGAATCGTCACTTTGTCGTGTGGACGATATTTAGAGATTGGAAGAAAGTTAGATACAACTTACGTGCTCCATGATAGAAGTCCGAGCTATAATTAAACGAAACTATGAAAAAACGTACGCCCTCCTTCGGCTCTTTTTTCTACGTTTTATGACCCAAATATATTATTACGATATTTGGATATTTGTCTTAAGCTAAAGTTTTGGCATGTTGAGCAAAATGACAAAATGAAATTTTTCACACACCTTCGGCGCCTATATTTTTTTTCTTTTGTATAAAACTGCACAGATGAAGCTTTTCAGAATAAAAATTCGAAACGTCGGAAAATTCTATTTTTTATAGTTTATCGGTTAAGCGTATCCCAATCAAAAATTTTATTTTGTCAATCATGAGCCACAGATGGACCGCGTCCCATCAACGCGGTCCATCCGTAACGCATGCTCAACAAAAGACGCCTTGACCAATTTTTTCTGGTTGTGAACCCTTAGAACTACACTGTAACAAAAGTACAGTAAATTCACAGGTCATTTGCAGTAATTGCATATTTCGAAAGTTAAAAAAACGCCATGTTGGTGAGATTTATGCCAATTATGGCTGGTGATGGGCCGCACCTTCGCGGTGCGTTCTATCAACACCCCATATTTGGCCAAAAAAGTCAATTTTGAATTTTTTTCCAATACCGCCGAGTAAAATTACTGTCAAAGACCAGTGATTTTGTTGCATTTTTAGTTACCTTGTACACAGTTTCATTTCAACAGATGCTTTTTATCTCAAGTTCATTAAAATTTCTATTATTCTAGTCCGAACCCCAGCAAATGGAAACCTGATAAAGCAATCCTCGGGAAGCAAATTGAGGCCTGGAGCCCGAGTAACCCAACCACTGAGCAATGGCTGCAGGTTGATTTGAGAGGAATCAAAGTAATAACAGGTATGAAGAGGGTTGGACAGTCGAATATTTTGCTTGACCGTGGTTTGCCCTTTGCAAGGCTGAAAACAGCATCTGAAAGGAACCACAGTTATTACCCTATTCGTACGGGCTTTAGAATACACCCGACGTATTTCCTTCGCCTTGTAAGATGCTACTACAAGGAAACAAAAAGTGGTAAATGGTTCATCACCGCCCAGGGCGAATAGCACCCACTGTACTTCACCATGGTGATTCAGTTTTGGAATGCACTTTACAGTGGTTATTTGGCTTTGGGATTGACGGAATGTTCTCCATTCAGAGCGCAGCAGCTGGCGCTTTTGAGCCTAATTTCAATTTAATTTTCAATGTATGCACTCACTAGGATTGTCTAAAATTTTATTTGCGAATCATAAATTATTCGATTCCATATCCCCATTGATTCAAAATCGACAGATTAAAAAAACATCACATTTTCAAACATCAATTTTTTTTGTTTTATATGTACAATTAACGACTGGTTCGAATATTTTTGCTTCGATTCGACCCGTTACCGTTTCAACCTCGATTAATTTATATTGTCCTTTTCTTCACAGCCATCAATACTCGGGGCTCATCAAAAGAATACTATACAACGAAATCATATAGAATCGCTTATAGAAATGATACGAAATCACCGTGGACTTTCTACAGAGAAGAGGGCGTTGATCATGATAAGGTATATTTAGATATTTGTATTTGCAAGCAAGAGACAGACCATGACCTCTTACAGATTTCGTTTGTCGGTTATCATGTTGGTATCGCAAGATGAAGGTTTCGAAGTCTGTGTCCCGACAAGTCCGACTCGTTAATCCATGCTCAACACTCAAACCAGGGTGTAATAATTTGGGTAGGCTTGGCTGAAACGTAAAACTTTTATGTTTCCAACAAGAACGACTCTAACCCTGTTAAAAGGCTGCTAGTTCTGCCTTGTTAGGAGCAAAAAAGGGAAGATTAGTTATTTAGCAAAATGGACATAACGGTTTTCACATACATTTTCCACTGAAACAGAATGAAAGACGCCACTCCACACTATCTGATAGAATCACTTTTCAATTAAAACGATATTTTAATAAACTATGTTCCAACTTTACAGGTTTTCGTTGGAAATAAAAACATCTTTCAAGAAACAAGAAATAATTTCGTTCGTCCAAGGATAGTTGCCAGATTTTTCCGTGTTTATCCCACTCCGGTGCGGAATGGTAACTTCAGATATTCATTGCAGATCGCTTTGTATGGATGCGACACAAGCGGTGAGTACACTGTTAAAATATTCAGTAAAATCGTCTCTTTTTCACAGTAATTTTTTCTTGTTGATGGAACTCACTGCCCGAGTCGTCTTTTATCTACACTGGCATGGAAGTTGGCGCATCCGCTTTATGATTTATCACATAAAATTAGGGCTGGGCAATATCAAATCATTTGGAATTTGAATCAAATTTGTATGATTTTTTCGAATCAGATCGAATGACGAATTTCAAATAAATAACAAATATCCATTTTTACTATTGCAACTTATCTTCATTATGATAATAATAGTAGAATACAAATATTATCTTAAAGAAACTTGAGGACAAAGTTTTTTTAATTCACATCCTTTAGTCAAAAACCAAAATTTTCATTTTTTAACGACAAAACACAATCGATCTTGATCAGGTTTGACTGAAATTGATTGAATTTTGTCGCTAAAAATGAAAATTCCTCTTCCTTTAGCAGGTTTTTGTTCGTATGAACGATTCCCGATTGATTCGAATAAATTGCGCTTCGATTCGAATCGCCGAATCATATTTCCCAGCCCAGATACTCAATACCTGGAAGTCACATTTGTTGACACTGTGATAAATATTTTCAACAGATACGGTAGGCCCATTGAAACCTGTCATCGAGCGAGTAGTGACGTCATCAACGACGTCATCTACCACCACTACTACGCAATCAACGACATCCACAACGACAGTTTCTATGGAAACAACAAAGAAACCAATAGCGATTCCGGATCTGATCCAAGGAGGCAAAGGTGAGATATTGAACTTATTGAAGAAGCTGATCCGTCTGTTATGCGAACGAATACTTCAGAAAGAAGCGCCAGCCAATCATTTCGAAATATGATAAATTGAAAAAAATCGCATACTTCGACGCAAAGTATTATTGTTTCGTGCTTAGTTTGTTTTGCGCATAGATAATGCATGTCAGCCTTTAAGGCGACTAAAAAGAAGCAAAGAAGGGATAGACGGTTTTACTATCACCCAGGGCAGTTACCATAGTCACTGCACTTTGTGGTAACGGTTTCAGCTCTGTTGGGGAGGTTTTTTTTAAGATGGAGTGCAGTTTCTGGTACTAAATTAATACATTTATGAATAGATTCTTGTCATATACAGGTGGCCGTCGTTTTTTTTTGGGGGGGGGGGGGGATTCACTGTGCATATTTTGCACAGCAAATAATTTTAAAAGTCTGGAACTGTTTTGTTCATAAGAGTTATGACAAGTATGGGCTAAAGAGTTGATTTTTATTTCATTATGATCAATTAGAATTACTGTCAAAGAGTAGCGAATTCACTGTATTTTTGTTACAGTGTGTCACATATATATTACAGGTAATTCATCCACTGGAGATTCGACGTCAACAAACGGATCCCTGATAGTGAGAGGGGACGACGGTGAGGATGCCGGGGTTACGGACGGAGACGGTGTTATAAAGGTAAGTCCTCAAAATTATGCTTTTTTGTGTCGACATCATCGCGTCTTCAGCGCATAGTACTCAGGACTGGGTAATTTGATTCGAATTGATCCGAAGCACAGACTATTCGAATTTATCATAAATCGTTCATTTGAGCAAAAACATGCTAAATGGGGTAGAATTCTCATTTTTAACGACAAAATTGAGTAATGGTCAAATTTATGGTTTTTAAAATGTGATGATAGCTTGACGAACAACAAGGCGATCAGGAAATAAGGAAGTTATGGTTTCAAAATGAGTCTTCAAAATAGTTATTTTAAGAAATGGTAGATGGTTTTACCATCGCCCAGGGCAGATACCAATCACTGCGCTTTACCATGACTATTTTAATTCCATTTGGGATGTTTTCCGTTCAGAGTGCAGTTTCTGGTAGTACATCTTTTAGTAGCTCTTTGCTATTAAGTAGCCGTTAGTTAATTACTCATAGCCAATGCCCCCGGCCTCGCTCATAATGAATCTCAATAACAAATTGAATAAAAAATAGTTTATATTAGTGACTAATAACTTGATTATTCTTTCAGTCACCAGTTGCACCAACAGACACGAAGAAACCAACAATAAACGGTGAGTGCAATTATTTTCCATTGAATATTTGAGTCAACCGATCGCTTGTGTCTTGATTTCAAGTTTTCGACTTATATTACGAATAGGAAACTGTGAATTACGTCATCGACTTTGGAATTCTATGCGCAGTTTGTGTTGCTATAAACTAAATCACATTTAATCTTTTTTACGAACTAACTTTAAAACTGAATTCTCCAATCATAATTTTTTGTCAGGTTTTTGCCACTCATTCGCTCGGTCCACCAGTGGTCATACTTGACTAAAACGAAAAAAATTTTTTAATCGGTCAACACGTTTGGCTACCAATTCGCATCTATTCACTGTGGAGGTTCAACAATGTCACAAACAGTTTTATGCAAGCAGCTTTTTTTCGAAGAATATCTACACTTTGGAATTCCTTGATTTCTT
The DNA here is from genome assembly GCA_963675895.2 of Styela plicata. Lineage (NCBI taxonomy): Eukaryota > Metazoa > Chordata > Ascidiacea > Stolidobranchia > Styelidae > Styela > Styela plicata. The sequence continues at coordinate 19,717,805 of OZ023146.1, read as the reverse complement.
GCTGCTTTCCTGTGTTGATGTACATGCCTTTAAAACACACGTTAATAGACCTCTATCAGGGATGGGGTTCCTTAGTTCCTGTTCTTGCATTTCGTGAAGCTCTTTGCACTTTAGTGGCACCAGGAGAATATTCAAGTATGATTTGTCTTTTGTGGCCTTGCTCTGAGTGAATTTTAATAATAATTAAACACTTTACCAACTGTTTGTTTCACCAAACCTGATGGATCGCGGCGTTGATGTACGATCCATCTTTGGCTCATGCTTGGCAAAATTAAATTCGTAGGATAGTCACGGATTACGTAATCAACTCAAGAACTTCGTGTGAATTCGGTACAAAATCTGTTTTGCGACAAACTACTTTGCAGCTCGCCAGGTGTTGTCTTCTGATTGTCTTCTTCTATCTAAATCTCATTGTTCGCAAACAAACGGGCGTTTTTTACCACGTGGTTCAACTCACGTGACCCGTGAAACGGAGTTCTCATTATTTCATCACAATACTGCCGAATTTGCGCAAATTCTCAGCAGGCTGGTCACGGTTCAATGAAGCTTGACTAATTCTCAGTGCAAATATTTCAATAATATCTTGTGCGCCCATGTTTTTGTTAAGCTTGAGTCACTGATGGATCGCGCTGCCGAGGCGCGATCCATCTGTGGCTCATGCTTGACAAAATCAATCCATTTGCATTATTGTAAATCCTTCTGAGCAAGGTGGGAAGCAGCGTTAGAAAAGGAACCACTAACGGCAAATTATTCACAAGGAGGTACTACAAGATATAGTATCAACAACTTCACTCTGAGCAAAAACACTCCAAACAAAACCGAACCGCTATGGTAAAGTGCAGTGTGTGTGGTATCTGCCCCGGGCGATGGTAAAATCATCTACAACTTTTACCACCTCAGTCAGTCTGGGATGTTTGTTTCTAAATATTCAAAAAACTGTTGTTACCGTTGCCACTGAGTTTAGGAAAAGCTGGAATCGAATATCTTTCCACCGAATAGTCATTGCGAATCGAATATTCAGATCATAGCAAAGATCATGAGATTCAAGTTTTACTGAAGTTAATTTCTCTTAAGTGCGTTTGCTTTTCGGATTATTTGGATTTGCCTTTCTAGATTTGTTTGAAACGGCGCGATTATTGTACTTTAGTTTTTATTGTCTAAATAACAACTTTCGTCTTAGATGTTTTTGAACTTTGAGTTTCCCTTTATACAACGCATTTTTGCATATAGTAGGACTGGGTATGTTAACTTGGTCATTAATTGATTAAAGGAACACGAAACAGCGAAGACCACTCAAAATATCAGTCAACTTGTATTTCGAAGATTTAAAAATCTTGAGGTCATAGTTATAGTTAGTTTTCATTTTTATTTATCAAAATTCGCTCAAAGCAAGATTGTACCGGATTTATCATACGCGAAAGTCTCCTGGAACCACTAAGGTGCAGAGGAGCTACATAACGAAAGAAGATTAAAAGATTTTAGAACATCTTCATTCATTAAAGATATTTATTGGAACGAGTTTTAGAGTCATTTAGGTCAACACACCTTGTAACCTTGTCGCTCAGGCTTTCTCACAGAAGGTATTTTGTTAAGTATGAGTCACTGACGGATCGCGCCGCCGAGGAGTACACATGTTTTGTTAAGTGTGAGTCACTGATGGATCGCGCCGCAGATGTGTACTCCTCGATGGCGCGATCCATCAATGACTCATACTTAACAAAACATGTGTACTCCTCGGCGGCGCGATCCGTCAGTGACTCATACTTAACAAAACATGTGTACTCCCCGGCGGCGCGATCCGTCAGTGACTCATACTTAACAAAACATGTGTACTTCTCGGTGGCGCGATCCATCAGTGACTCATACTTAACAAAACATGTGTACTCCTCGGCGGCGCGATCCGTCAGTGACTCATACTTACCAAAACATGTGTACTCCTCGGCGGCGCGATCCGTCAGTGACTCATACTTAACAAAATACCTTCTGTGAGAAAGCCTGAGCGACAAGGTTACAACAGGCGTTTCCAAAATGGCGTCTTTTGTTTGGTTAAAAACTCTGAGTGCAAGCAACGCATACCAACTTTTTTCTAATTCTGTATTTTTCCATTCAGCTTAGAGCGCTTTGTTTAAGCAAGCCTAATCCTTTAAGCCGTGACCAAAAACCGTATAATCTTCGTTCTCTATGAGAAAATTTTCAATGCTAGCAAACTGATAATCTCGGAAAGTATGTTTTTCAGTAAATCTTGACTCTTGGAAAATTAAGAAAAATAACTAGCTTTTCCAGGTTATTATACAAAATAAATTGGAAAGGTCAATTTTTGCACTGCTAAAATGTGTAAATTATTATTTTTTACCAAAACAGCTCAAAACTAACTTTTTTGTGACGTCTGTATTAAGTTCGTTAGTAAATTAATACTCTTAATAAATTAAGTAAAATAAATGTGTTTTTATCGTTTTATACTAGAACGGCACAAAACTGGATTTTCAAGTAAATATGCCAATTCATACAAAAACTGAAAATTTCGTGCAGTAATTATCCCTCGTATTTAGCCAATTTCAGGCCCTGACGTCTGATATTTTTCGAAAATGTTCGGGCCTTCGGCGCAAATATAGGGCTGTTTTACTGCAATGCACAATAAAAATGCTATTTTCTGTCGTCATATTATAATCACCATTTTTTTTCAAATGTCCATATCCAGTTTTATTTCAAGGTTCAAAATACGTTTCTTTTAGGCGATGCCTACGGTCGTGCTTAGAATAAACTCCAGTGAATAAAAATAACAAACTTGCGTTAAGTTGGATTAAGGACTTTTAAATACTTGAATCTTTAAAGTTTATGAATTAATGTCATAATAATGAGCTTGTTCGGGTTTGAGTTTGACAATATTGTATTGTTATTTCGAAACTGAAAATATATTTTTCATAAAAGTCGAAAAACTTTAAATAACAAATATTTATCCGCCTCCACAAAGTAAAAAAAGGTATTATTTTTTTATCGCCTCTCGTTTTAGTTGATCACCCTGAATAAGGCCCTCGTGGGAAGAGCTGGGTGATATGATTCGATCGAATCGAATCGATTCGTAGCACAAATTATTCGAATTATTAGTGAGGTATTCACAGGAGCAATGACTTCCAAAATGAAGTAAAATTTTTATTTTTAACGACAAAATGCAATCGATTTTGGTCAAATTTGACCAAAATCGATTGTATTTTGTTGTTAAAAATGAACACCTCCACTTTTTCTCATTACTAATTTGTGTCTGTAACGCAGATTTTGACATAGATATAAAGAAAATTACATAAAAATCCCATTTTTTCTCGAAGATTTTGATCTGCCACGGTGCAATATCAACCGAGGTATCAAAAACCCCGACATAACTCGTCATAAAAAAAACAAAAAATTTGCGACTATGTCGCGTATTTTTACGGCAGGATACAATAACACCAATTTTTACCCCCTGGCTTCAAAAATATTCCGGAATATTTAAAAATATTCAAAACCGCGACAATGTAGCTTGTTCACATCTCGTCCTAAATTACAATATTTGTGGCTGCGGCGTACATTTTGACGTAGTGATACAATAAAAACAAATTTATAACCTTTTTCCTCAAGTATTTCAATCTCCCACTGCGCAGTTTTAACCCAAATATTTAAAACCGCGAAAGCGTCGTTAGTTCACATCCTGTCATAAATTGCAATAATTTGAGACTACAGCGTACATTTTGACGTAGTGAAATCAAATTTTCACTTTTTTTCTCAAATATTTCAATCCGCTACTGAGCAGATTTAACCTAAATATTTAAAACCGCGGAAGTGTCGCTTGTTCACAGCTCGTCATAATTTGCAATAATTTATGACTACGGCGTACATTTTGACGTAGTGATACAATAAAATCAACTTCCATCCCCTTTTTCCAAATATTCCGATCCGCTACTGCAATGTATTAACCCAAATATTTAAAACCGCGAAAGCGTCGTTAGTTCATATCTCGTTATAAATAGTAAGCATTAGCACGTTTACCAGTTTACCAAAACAAACAAAACCATCTCGCACCATTCTATGGTTTTGATTTTATCTTTTATCAAATGTTAGTGAGTACACTGCAATAAAAGTACAGTAAAATTACCATACATTTTGCAGTGATTGTATTTTTACCAAAATTCGAAACAGCCTTCTTGGTGATATTTATGCCAATTATGGTCTGTTGATAGTACGCACCTCGGCGGTGCGTACTATCAACAGACCATAATTGGCATAAAAAGTCCATTTTTGCAGTTTTATTTCGACATAACTTTTTTCAATTACTCTTAAAAAGCAACGATTTTACTGCATTTTTGTTACAGTGTAAGTATCTGTTTTCTAAACATAAAAAGCGGTCGAGCTAAGCAACGCGTTGATAATTGATGACAAGGATTATCCTGAACAGTAAATTACTTAAGTGAAATATATTTTGTCAAGTATTGGCCACTGATGGATCGTACTAATAACTTTTTTACGCGCCTTCGGACGTAATTGTCTTTTTAAAATTAACCTTCAAGAATTCGTTTAGAATTTCATTATTTTTGGCCTGTATGAGTCACTGATGGATTGTGCTGTGATGTTTTTAACGCGCCGCCGGCCCGTAATCTACTCTTTAAATAGTTAATTAAAAGCTGATATTGAGAGAAATTATAGCTTATCGATTTCTGAAACATTTTTTAATGATATTTATCCTATTTTGCAGCGAAATCATGATTTACGTTAAAATTAACAAAGCAAAATTTAAACCAATAATATATTAAATAGTACAATAAACTATTATAAATTTGGAGAGGAATTTCACAACACTGGAACCATTCGTGACCATTATTTTATTAAAATTTAATCTACCAGGCCGAGAATTCTATGATTCAATCTTTTTACCACAAACTATAATTAAATTTGAAGCAAAAACAGAGAATCTCTCGCTAACGTGTAATTACTTTAAGATAATCCTGGTGAGATGGCAACGTATCATTAAGTTAAACTTTTCATTGAAATTTGCAAACTTAATCTCGGTTGCTAAGACAATAAAACTGATAAAGGTCGAGAGTTGAATCCGTTAAGGTTTTTTTACTTGTTGAAATCCACTTTAGACGAAACGGGAGAAGTGCTTAAAAGGAATAAATTCTATGCCAGAGAGATGCATGATATTAGGAGTCGGCCTCTGCACTTTAAGCAGAAAATTTCCTAAATACGACGGAACAGCTTTTATAAAGAGATGGGTATCTGCCCTGGGCGGTACCATTTAACATTGTTCTTATTGATTTTAGTCTACTAAACACGTTAGGGATACGCATGAGATAGGTTAGGGCGATTTAATAGCCCTGGGTTGACTATTTCTGTTTCTAGCACACACTGTGACAAAAAATGCAATAAAATCACTAGTCCTTGGCGGTATTAAAAAAAAATTCAAAATTGATTTTTTGGGCCAAATATGGGGTGCGGAAGTGTGGTCCGTCAACAGCCCATAATTGGGATAATTCTCATCACTATGGCGTTTTTTAAACTTTGGAAATATGCAATTACTGCAAATGACCAGTAAAGTTATTGTACTTTTGGGACAGTGTAGGACTCCTCAACCTTTACTAGGTTGTGAATTTTGTGAACAAAATGTTTCCTCAAATTCTTCTGAAATTACCATGTTCATTCATTCGTTTTTCAGAAAGCAGCATCATAGTCATCGCCATCGTTGCTGCCCTGGCTGTCACTTCCATATTACTCGCTGCATTGGTGCTGATACTTGTGAGAAAGAGGTTCGTTTTAATTTTCCTGATATTTATCTATAGTACAAGGGATTTGGAGGAAATTAAGATATACTTTTTCAATTGCACCATCGCTTAATCAGAAATTTCATTTTGCCAAACATGTGCCATAGATGGATCGTGCCGATTTGACACGATCCATCTGTGGCACATGCTTGGCAAATATAAGTGATGTATTTTCTGCGGATGGTTCGATGCCGGGTTGTGTATTTGATCATTGCAGCGGCCTTAGCAAAATAGCATTTTTGTTGAAATACATCGGACAGGGTAGAACATACAGATTAATTATATGGCGAACCCACGACCTCTCGTGCAGACACCAGTTTCGAATCGGGGGTGAACGGTTTAGGCTTAACATTTTACTCATTTTTTTCTGTGTATGAGCATGGTTGGTGGAGAAAGCCGTAGGCAATGCTTACGTGAACCGCCGTGGCTTCCAGCAGAGCTCTCGCATATAATCATCCCTCACCGGGAGTTCGAACCCAGGACGTTGGAGAGGCGTATTCGAAGGGTATTCGAACGCTTTAGCGATTGAGCTACGGGCACCCGATATATATTTGATACATATTCCCTGCATTAGTAGATATGTGTTCACGATCATGCTATATCCGATAATAGAAATTATTTTTTACACAAAATTCCATCTCAGCAAAATGGGAGGCATAATCTAAAAGACCACCGACTACTTTCCGACCAGAAACCATTTCTCACACAACTAAACCGCTATAATGGAGTGCAATTAAGCTTCTCAATCTCTCGAACACTGAATAACAAAGATATATATTCTTTTCTAATAGGAAAAAAGCTCCGAAGGATGGTCCTGTTCATCCTTATCAGATGCAGCAGATACACGACAACAACAATACAGGATGTAAGTCTTGTATATGATTGGTAGTTTAAAGAGAAAAAGTATTAAATTGTCATCAATTTTGTTATCAGATTCCGCGAAAATAAACTGTTGTTAGGACGACAAGATTAGAAAGTGTATGATCGGGAATTTTTTTTATTAAAATTTACTCAAAGCAGGTCTGAAATAGGGCTGGGCAAAACCGAATCTTTTGATATTCGAATCTAATTCGAACATTTTTTCGAATCGAATCGTCGAACTCTTAAAAATAAGAAATATCTAATTTGGCCAAAATCGATTGCGGTTTGTCGTTAAAAATGAAAAAAACACACTTCGTTTATCATGGTTTTGATCCTATGACCAATTGATTCGAATAATCTGTACTTCGAATCGATTCGAATCACCTGAATCGAATTGCCCAACCCTAGTCTGAAAGCAGAACCTAAAAGGAACCAACTAACAGCCACTTAATAGTAGAGAGCTATTAAAAGATGCAGTACCAGCAACTGTACTCTAAGCCGGAAATTTTCCAAACTTAACTGAACTGCTATGGTAAAGTGCAGTGAGCGGCATCTGCCCTGGGCAATGGTAAAAATATCTATCACTGACCCTAACAGGCGAGTCCGTCTCGCTTATCCATGCCCACCACTCAACCCAGGGTGTAATAACTTGGGTAGGCTAAGCCGAACAGGAAAAGATCATATCTTTCCAGCAATTCTATCACTGTCTGTCTATAAGTGGCCGCTTTTACAAAAAAATTAAAAAAAAAACTTAGGCATGAAGTTGAGCTTATCTTTATATTTTATTTCTCTAGTTCAATATAAAAACAAGAAAAGTCGGAAAAGAAGTCGAAAAAACACTGGGGATCACTTTCAGAATGAAGATTACAAGGATACTTTGTTGCAAGGTATGAACGCGGTATCTACAGTTCGCTAGATTGTGTAGTAATTCCGATTATATGTCACATTTCGTATATTGTGGCAGAATATGATTTTTTTTTCTACAACCACTTCTTAGAGTGGATCACCCTGTCCAAATCCGCGTAACAGCGGCCACTTATAGACGGACAGGGTTACAATTGCTGGAAAGATATAATCTTTTCCTGTTCGGCTTAGCCTACCCAAGTTATGGATAAGTGAGATAAGCGAGAAGAGAAATTTCAATATCGTTTTCATCCTATTTTCGTTAGACAAGGCCAGAGGGATCTCTAAGAAACGAACTAATGACACTTGAGTGACCAAGAGTCACTACAAAATGTAGTGATAGCAACTGCAGTTTAAATAGCCCGGCTCGGTGGCTCAGTCGGTTAGGCCCGATTGTATCATCCAGCAGCCGATGGTTCGATGCTTGATCGTTTCACCACCGAGCGTACCTTTCAGCAAGGCACTTCGCGGGTAGCTGTAACATAGAACAGGTATAGGCCCCCCGTTGGGTTCACGGACAGGCCACAGCAAAAAAAATTGAAAAAAAATTGAAAAAACATCAAAAAAATGTAAATGGAAAACATACCAAACAAAATTGAACCGCCATATTGAAGTGCAGTGACTGTTATCTGCTGTGGACTGAATTATACTTGGAGTGGGTAACTGATACAAAATGCGTCATTTGCTGTAATTTCATATTCCAAAAATTAAAAAAAACGCCATGTTGATGAGATTTATGCCCATTCTGAGTTGTTGATGGACCTCACCTTTGCCATACCGCGACAAACCATATTTGGCCAAAAAAAAAATTTTGAATTTATTTTCAACGCCGACAAGTAAAATTACTGTCGAAGACCAGTTATTTTGTTGCATTTTTGTTACAGTGTACTAATTCAATTGTCCCAAAAATGTATCCTCCTTGTCACAAGATCAAAACAAGGCAGTGCATCTAACCTCAGCTTAATCTCCATTTCAGTCCAAATTCCTCAACCAACAATGGGAATGGGACCGAGTCAGACGTTAACTTTACCAGCCGACCAGGCCAGATTCATTGCACCAGAGAACGGTACCATGCCAGCCTTCCTCAGGAATGGTGTTCTGCCACAGAATAACACCTTCAGACAACCAGCAGAGGAAAGTGACAGTTTCACAGGTATGCTATGATTTTTTATAAAAATTCAATCTGAGCAGGGCTGGGATCACTGCCTAGAAGGAACCAACTAACGGTCACTTAATAGCAAACAGTACTATAGCCCATAAAGGCACAGAACGGACAGCAAAACAATTGTGCCATGAGAAGGAACCAACTATTTTTCATTGAAACGCTTAACAGACCAAAGCAGCTCCCAAAAGAATGTAGTTCCACTCAATAGCAAAATGCTACTGAAGAATGTAGTACAAGCAACTACACTTTAAGTGGAAAACAACCCAAACGGAAATGAACCATCATAGTGAACTGCAGTGTGTGGTATCTGCCCTGGACGAAAGTAAAATCATTCACCTCAAATTAGGTATTCATCGATAAAAGAATATTGTTTTCGCGTTCCGAAAGGGGAAAATAAAAAGTAAAAAGATGACAAAACAAATCGTTTCAATTTCACCCAGGGCAAATACCAAGTCCTGCACTTTATCATAGAAGTCCGTCCAGACGCGTTTCATTTGTGACACATTCTTGACAAAATTAAATCTCTGATCCATCACTATGATTGTCTTTTTCATTGTTATCTCACAATACTCTTTTCATTCGCAGAAGACGACGACGAAGACCACGAATATCAAGTCATTCCTGATGAACTTGTCGTCAGCGATGGAAAGACACCGGTGCCCAGCATGGGACGGGGTTCATCCAAAGCATCAACTGGGTCCAGCATGGGAAACCATAGCCGGAAGTCGGATACTATGCAACGTACATGGGGAGTGGACGGGAACCAATGGAACCAGCCCCATTTTGCGCCGAATTCGCCAGTATTTCCCGCGCAGCAACATAACGGAATCCAGCGTCATCCCCACATGTCGAGTTTTTCTGGCGCAAGTCATCCAAATGGAGTGTTTGCGTACCCCAAGGGCACACAACTTACTCGAGCAGGCACTTTCTCTCAAGGGGATTACCCTCCCCACAATCACCCTGGAATCCGACGCGGAAGCTCCCAATCCCCCTCCCACTTACGTCATTCCTCCTCCTCAAATAATTCATCCCATTCATACACCCCCAACGGGGTTGCCCCGTATCCCCACGACCCCAAGTAATCCATATTATTCATCAGTGCCCAAAGGAGAGGCGAAGGCACCTGTAGGTTTTAACCACGCAATGTATGGGGGTCCGAGCATCCCAGAAATTCCTGCTAGCGCCAGCAAGCGAGCACCATCTTATAAAGTTCCAAGACAGTTTGATAATGACAAGCCTGCTTTACCAGAGAAAGTTGGACATTCGTCGTCGCATCATTTGCATAATGGCAGCGATTCATCAATAGGTGAGATATTGGACATATTAATCTAAAATTAGAAATGGTTTTAAACCTTTCTGGTCAAATATATTTTCTCCAGACATTAAATTAAAATTATTTTCCATTGGAGAAGGACGCTTAGTCAAATTTTTGTTATTCCAATATTTTCTGTTTTTTTTTTTAATTCGATTTTCGAAGCTACAAGTGCCGTCGACTAAATGGAAACGAATACTTAGTGGACTGTTTAACCATCACCCAAGAGCAGATACTACTTATAAAACCTAAAAATAGTGATTCACGTTTAGTTTGTGGGCGCGATGGCCTAGTGGTCAAACATGCTGGCATCGCAGGTTGAAGATCTCGGGTTCGAGTCCCGGTCATGCCCATCACCCAACCCAGGGTGTAATAACTTGGGTAAGCTAAGCCGAACAGGAAAAATTAAATATCTTTTCAGCAATTCAAACCCTGTCCGTCTATAAGTGGCCGCTGATACAGGGCTTTGATCAGGGTGATCCACTCCAGGAAGTGGCCTAAAAAAGAATGTTTCCACTGATGGCTGTTGTCTTTTTTTCGTTTCATTCTGCTTTTGCCATATTTTTGATCTAGAGTTTCTTTCCAACCTTGCTTAGCAAAATTTCTTTTGAAAAAATGATCGAATGTCTTAATCAGGTATTTTTCTGTTTCAGGTGGGCGTGGTCGAAGTATATCTCCGTCACAAAGATCAGACTATGATCGATTATATCGTAACAATAGTACTGGAGCTCACGTGATCCAAGACAATCCAAAATAATTTCTCTGTCTTTAATGGAAGCCACAGCCAATATAATCAATTGGATTTGAACGGAGCGAGAGTGTGAAAGAAAAAAGGGATTAAATCGTCTTCAGAAAAGTACGAAAAGAACGAAATGGGTTGTCAGGAGTCGAAAGTACTATTAAACACATCATCTACGGAAATTTTATTTTGTTCAGCGTGTGTTACTGATCGACCGCGCCTCGACGGCGGACGGATCCATCAGTAACACGTGCTTAACAAAACGCGAATTAGCGTAAAAGTTCAACCGCGGCCCTTCGTTGCCAGAATCTGTACTGAACAGGGCTCGAATTGGAACTGTCGTGGTTCGGCTCGACAAAGAGTTACACCGTTTTTTCGGCTATCCACTCCTTCTGGACCTCTCCATTCGTCAGCTAACGGATCGCGCCGCCAAAGAGCTTGAGTTCAGGTCAGCGTACTACAGTCCCACTCAACGACCGCGCTGCTGTTGCGGAAGGTGGATGATATGATCGCATTATTAGAGTTTGATAAGTGGAATGGATTTTTCGTACGCTAGATGACGCCCAAGTGTTGCAATCGTTTAATTTTTATTCTTTGAAATGTTATTGCAGAAACGACCAAATTTCAACAAAATTCGTTCAAAAACTTGTAAAAAATATTTTCTTTCGTCCTTTTCTTGCGTTGTATTTTTATTTTTCCTTGTTTTATGCGAAATTAACTAACAACGATGCGATTTTTTGCGAATATTTTTCCATTTTTACTTTCCATGGCAGATTATTTGACATTATTTTTCAAGTATTCTCCATTTCAACGTCTTTTCACTTATTTTATTGTTTTGCTATTTATTTCACATATTATTTTTGTGAAAATAACGAATCTCGGAGCTCTTTTTAAGGAGAAATATCGGAAATTTTTCAACTGCACTCCTCACAATGGGCAACCAGAATCAGAATATTTTTTAAATATTAGGAATGAAAATGAATATTTCAAATCAAAAATTTTATAATAAAAAAACAAAAGTATATTTGAGAAAAATTGTAAGTTCAATTTTTTGCTCATTTTGAATATTTATATAGATTTTGGATTCGGGGAACTGAACATCTGGAAAATTTGTACTGAATAAATCATAAATTGCCCTTAAAATTAAAAATTTTTGCGTTCCTTCTCCTCCCCCAAGAAATATTTGATTTAGAATAAAAAACACAATATATCATGTTTGATACATATTACACAACACGAGATATAAAACATAGCATTATTGATAGCGATTTTTGCGTACAATTTTTTGAATGTTTCCAATTTTTTTTTGCTTTTCATTTTAAAAATGATTCAAAAGGGTAAAAAATGTTAAGAACAAACACTATTTGTTGCCATTATTGTTATTATTATTATTATTTTATGAAATTATTCTCTCTTTCGCAACTTTTCCTGATATTGCTTCCTTCTACACTACTGCCGTTCATCGTATTTTCTTGCCATGTTTTTATCAACAATTTGACTTCATTTCGTTCTAAAGACGAGATTTCTAATTAGCTTGATTGGTTGTTGAAAATTTTTTATTTTGTCAAGCATGAGCCACAGATGGACCGCGCCTTAACGGCGCGATCCATCAGTGACTCATACTTAACAAAATATGCTTTTTTCGATTGGATGGATTCCAGTCCGATATCGTCACCGCTAGATAGCGCTGCCGAGTCCGGCTCTAACTATCTTATTCTTACAATATACAATGCGATTGATTTCAGGACTCGAATAGACATTCAAGCAAAAAGCATGCACACAAAAACACAATGAATTTAACTTTTTGAATGAAATGAGTACGAAGTAGCCTGGGAAACAAGCATAGCTTAAAGAAAATCTTAGAACGCGCTCGGATATGACTAAATAAGTTCGAAAAGTTTGCCTTCAAGGTCTGATGGCAACAGAACTTAACATACGTTACGCAACAGGGGTCTATTAGAAGAATAACAACGAATGCTCTCGAAATGCTTAGAATCGATTCGAATTAACAATGATTATAAATCGATTATAAAACTTACATCTCTGCCAATGTAACACGATATATCTACGGCCCCACCTTTTCAAAAAAAGCACTTTTTGATCGGGGAAATTGAACCGTTACCCAGAACTGAAACATTATGATGCGTGAGCCTCTGATAGATCAGCCCCATACTACACTGTAACAAAAATCCAACAAAATCACTGGTCTTTGACAGTACTTTACTTGGCGGTATTGAAAAAAAATCAAAATTAACCCTTCTGGTCAAATACGGGGTGTTGATGAAACGCACCGCGAAGGTGCGGTCCGTAAACAGCTATAATTGGTATAAAATCTCATCAACATTACGTTTTTTTAATCTTGCAATTACTGTAAATGACTAGTAAATTTACTGTACTTTTTTTACAGTGTAACGTTTGAAATAGGAACTCCGCTAGAAAGTGAAAATTTCACTCATAAATTTATTTCAAACTCTTAAATTTTGATTTTTTCGATATTATCCCATAATTTTTCTGCACCGAATGCGAATGTTTGGTATAATATTTGCCTTACTTTGTCATGATTTCGCTACGCAGTGAATCAATTCTCATCTTGCTATGTTTTACTTTTACCTTATTTCCCTTTTACTTTTTGTTTTTCTTGTTTATATTATATTGCTGTTTTTGCCATATTTTTTCTTAATTTTGCAATCATATTTAACGCGGTCATTTATGGTTTGCTGCATGTGTGGTTCACATATGGATCGCGTCGATCTGGTACGGTTCCGGCTCAACAATATAAACTTTTCATTTCATAAGGACAATATGAGAAGTGGTAGGTGGTTTTATCATAACCCAGGGCAAATACCCATTCATTGCACTTTACCATGATGGTTTAGTTCTGAATTGGAGGATTTCCGGTTATGGGCAGGTTGCTGCTACTTTACCTTGTACTAGGTCTTTGATATTTTAGCGGCCGGTAGTTGGCTCCTCTTACGCACCGTTTTCGGCCTTGCTTAAAGCGAACCTCTATGAAAATAAAATAAAAAAAATAAGACGCGGCTTCGGCGACTATATTATGGGGTTTTTTTTCATCATGCTTTGGCTTGAAATCAGGGGAGGATAAAAAGGCGGATATGCACCTCCACTGTCTCCGAAACCCCAAAATGGTATTCAAATTATAAAACGCCCAACTTTTTTCGCGTTTACCATACCGCGCCATATGATCTAAGACTATTTCACAGTGAAAACAGACGTCTGACATCTCCAAAGTTTCAAGAAGGAGGCCCCCCCCCCCCCCCCCCCCCCCATTTCCATGAACAACTGAACAACAGCCCATAAACATAAGTAATGGCAGGGTAAAAGGGCGAAAACGGGACCTCGGTTTTCAAAAACGAGGCTGATTACAATCACATCGTTATCGAATTTATTTTAATGTTTGTTGCAAGACATTATTTAGTCAACACGATTATCACCCAATCAAAGAAATTTTTCAATTAGGTTTCGCCAAGCATGAACCACAGATGGATCGCGCCGTTGAGGCGCGTTCCATCTGTGGCTCATGCTTGACAAAATAAAATTTAGGTCTGGGTGTTTATTTTGAGCAAATTTTCGCGTTATTATTATTGTGCTTTTTTCTTTAATTTTGCCGCAGTTTAATATTATTGTTATTGCAAGTCCGTATCGCTTTTTCTCGTATTCTTTTTCTTATTCTTATTGTTTTTATTATAACTGTGCATTGACTAACATTAACAAACCAACAACAATAAAATATTTACAAATGAACATTGGATTCTGTCTTTCTTGAGTTTTGCTGTTAATTTCATTAATCAGCAGGTCCACTACATCAGCCTTGTTAATTACACCTCGACACAGTGCAATTTGTATACATATTTATATTTTCAGCCATTTTTTTGACCCTGAGAAAGTCTAAATAGGCAAACAGTTTTTTTTCTTCTTTATTGAAATTCACTCTGAGCAAAGCCGGAAGCAGCTTCCAGAGGGAACCAATCAACGGCCACTCAATAGCAAAGAGTTACTAAAAGATGTAGTACCAGCAACTGTACTCTCAACGGAAAACAACCCAAACAGAACTGAAGAATCATGGTAAAGTGCAGAGAGCGGTCCACTTCTTTGCTTCCTTTTATTCGCCTCTTACGACACGCAGGAAAAACGTTATGGCTATTATAAAGCCCGTATATTTCTCATGGCCACGCTTTTTTGGAATGAATCACCCTAACCAAAGCTCTGCACCCGCGGCCTCACGAACGGGTAGGGTTAGTAGAATTGGAAAGATTTGATCGTTCCGGCCTTAGCCTACCCAAGTTATTACACCCTGGATTGAGTGGTGGGCATGGATTCGCGGGCCTCACTATGGAAGACTCGAACACCACGCGGCCACACGTCTGATTCGCCGATGGTGCGATGCTTGACCGTTTCGCCAACGAGCGTGCCCTTCTACTCCGGTGGGGCTGGGTAAAACCGAATCATTTGGAATTCAAATCTGATTCGAATATTTTTCAAATCGGATCGAATCAACAATTCTATGTAAATAACAAATATCTCATTTTAACTATTTTAAATTTTCCCCATGGTGGAGAAATTTATAATTCATAGTAGTGCAATTCACACTAAGAGTAACAATTTTTATATTTTAACGACGAAATATAATCGATTTTGGTCAAATTTGACCAGATAGAACAGATACAGAGTCATTACAAAGGTACGTGCCTAGCGGTTGTTGGTTATAAGCCCCCTCCCTCACCCCCCAGGAGGTTGATAGGCAGGTCATAGCAAATAATTCGAAAACCCCAAAATAGGAAAAAGAAAACGTTGTGACCGTTTTTGATCATCAATACTTGTAAAACTTACACCTTTTACATAGTATATCACATTGAATATATAATATCTTACCCCTGATCGCCGATTGGCCTAGAGCCAAGTGTGAAGCATGAATCAGCTGCGAAATCAGCTCCGATGAGAATCTTGGCGACCGAGAGGGATTATCTGGTTGATCGGTTTGCGATTTTTGTATACTCCCTCCCCCCCTGCCCATGAGATGATCAAAGGCCTTTTGTCGCCATTGGCAACGAATACAAACCATAAAAAGGTGTACATGAGCAGTATGGACGCATCATTGTTTTGACGAACCCATGAACCGTTTAAAGAATGCACGCAACAATCATTGAATCATTATTAAAGGAAATTGTACAAATGTGTGCACTCATTCGCTCTATTATTGTTTAACAATGCGATCGGATATTCTGGATGTGATGTTAGTTGATATGACGTAGGTTGAATAACGGGTTGTTAGATATAGTTATGAGACGGCACAAGCTAGGGAAGGCAACACTAGGGCGGGGAAATTCGATTCGGTGATTCGAATCGATTCGGAGAACATTTTATTCGAATCAATCGTAAACCGTTCAAAGGAGCAAAAACTGAATAAACTGGAATTTTCATTTCTAACAACAACATACAATCGATTTTGGTCAAGTTTGACCGAAATTTATAGCATTTTGTTGTTAAAATATGAAAATTGTTGCTTTTACAGTGAAGTGAAAATATACAATATCTATAAATTTATTGATTTTCACAATGGAGACAAGTTCTAATACTAAAAAATGGGATATTTGTTATTCACATGGGATTTATGATTCGATTCGAAAAAATTATTCGAATCAGATTCGAATTACAAATGATTTGCAGTAAACTTACCGTTCATTTGCAGTAATCGCATTTTTCAAAAATTTGAAAACTCCTGCGTGATGAGATTATGCCAAGCACGGACTGTTGATGGACACACCGCGCCGGTGCATTCTATCAACAGTCCATAATTGGACAAAATTGTCGACTTTGTGGCCTCATTTCAATATCGTCGAATAAAATTGCTGTGAAAGGACGGTAATTTTAATATACTTTTGTTACAGTGAACCTAGTTTCCCTTGAACCAGGCAAAGTGTAACAAACTTATCACAAAACTAGGTGGAGTAAGTATTACCAGGTAACTTAGTCTGACTTTCAAAACTAGATTACCTAGATTACTAGATTAACTAGATTACCTAGATTACCTAGATTACTAGATTAACTAGATAGATTACCTAGATTAAAAATCAGACTAATTGCGTAATCGTCGTTTGGGTGCATTTTCAATAGATTTGAGATTCAAAATCTTTGAATAGTCTATTGAAAATTAAGTAAATTACCCATTTTAACTAGTAAATTTACTAGGCGACTTTTAATGAATGGAAAATTTTATTCGGTAAAAGTTATAGGTACATCAGATATCAGTGAACCAGGTATTTTGAAAATAAACTTGGTTAACTAGATATAATGGGTAGGCTCGGTATTTCCACCTTAAACCGACAGCATCAGATTAGCCGGAGCTTTACTTGCCGTAATGGCGCATATTACGGTTTTTCTTCGAATCTTGCTGGGTCTGGATGCATTTGACATCGAGTTATTATCAGGGCCGGGAAATTCGATTCGACTCGAAGATTAAATTATTTAAATTAATTGTGAATCGTCCGTAGGAACAAAAACTTGCTAAATGAAGTGAAATTTTTATTTTAACGACGAAATGCTATCGATTTTGGTCAAATTTGACCAAAATCGATTATATTTCGTCGTTAAAATATAAAAATTGTTACTCTTAGTGTGAATTGCACTACTATGAATTATAAATTTCTCCATTTTTAACCATGGGGAAATTTAAAATAGTTAAAATGAGATATTTGGTATTTACATAGAATTGTTGATTCGATCCGATTTGAAAAATATTCGAATCAGATTTGAATTCCAAATGATTCGGTTTTACCCAACCCCACCGGAGTTTCACCTGTGCGCCATAATGGCTCATATTGCGGAAATTTTTTCGAATCTCGCCGGGTCTGGATGCATTTGACATCGAGTAATTATTAGTCTAAAATTTTCCTGCTTTGGTGCCCAAAGCCGTGGGGTGGAAAGCACCATTTTTAAAATATATACATACATAGAAATAGCGAGTTAAAGGCAGCAGGACAAAATGGAAACTAAGAAATGGCTGGGGCTGGGCAAAATCGAATCATTTGGCGAGTTTTTGTTCCTATGACCGATTCACAATTAATTCGAATCATCGAATCGAATTCCCTAGTCCTAGGAGCGGCATATGGTTTTACTATCGCCCAGAGCAAATGCCATTAACTGTGCTTTATTATAGTAGCCTGTCTACAGTCCCTTAACCAATCCTTTTAGGATATTTTCCACATAGAGTGTGGTTGATTGTGCCACATTTCATACTGTGGTTTTGCTATATATGTGGCCGCTCTAGTGTACAGTGTCAGCTCTATGAAACAGATATCTAACTCGTGGTGGGCAATTCAATCAGGTTAGTCGAATTGCTTCGAAGCGCTATTGCTTCGGATCAGTCATGAATTTGCCTTAGAAAAAAAGAATTGCAAAATAAAGTCGAATTTTCATATTTTACCGGGAAAAGGCAACAGACATATTTCCCGAATGCAAGAGTGATTTTTTAAAGCCACTTCTTAGAGTGGATCACCCTGGCCTAATTGAAGGTATATTTACTCTTATAGTTCGTTTTTTTTTACTTTCCGCGATGGCCTAGTGGTTATCATGTAGGTATCGACGGTTGAAGATCTCGGGTTCGAGTCCTGGCGAGTCTGGGTCATTAGTCCACGTCGTCCACCACTTAACCCAGGGTGTAATAAGCCGAACCGGGATGTTTATATTATTCCAACAACTCTAACTCGTGTCGATCTATAAGTGGCTGCTCGTACAGGGCCGTAGTCAAGGTGACCCATTCTATTGCTATCTATAGAAATAAAAAATTATTCAAATTAGATTCGAATCACATATGGTTCACATATAGTTCACATATAGATATATCACATATAGATGCTATTTCTGGTCATGCGTTCAGTGAATTTCCTTAAATTATTAATAAATATTTAATTAATGTAATAATGGTGACGTTTCGATTTCTAATTATTGCTTTAATCAACATTACACGCATCATTTGCTTCGAATTACTCAAATAACGATGGTTGGTTGGCCGAACATAAGCCACAGATGGATAGCTCCTCGGCGGCGCGGTCCATCTCTGCCTCATGATTGATAAAGATGATTGGAAAGGAAATGAAATGACGTCACAACGGATATGATTTGGGGCTGAGATGAGACATCGATTCTTCTTCGTGATTAGTTGTGATGTCATTGATATTTTTAATTAAACGCTCGTGAGTTAGGGCTCAGAAAGGTTCTAAAATATCGCGACAGGCGACCATTTTACTGTCGCCCTGTACAGATACCACTCACTGCACTTTAATATAGGGGTTCAGACCTTCCCGGGATAGTTCGTTTTAGGCGTTGCAGGAGTGTTGGTTAAGTGAAGTTTCAATATAAAAGGAAAGACTTAGCTCGTAGATTGGGAAAGGGGGTTTGCCTGCTCGCGAAGTAAATGCCAGTTTTATGACACCAAAAATTTGGCAAAATGCGACAAAATTTTGCCTGAAAGACATATTTTAACAACAATACTTCATCTAAAATTCCCAAAATCGCTCTGAGGGCGCTCTAAAAATATTTTTAGAAAATGTTGATTAGGGGGGGGGGCTGTCCGTCCTCGTCATATCTGGTATTGGATGGGGCTGCCAGTGTCAGTGGTAGATTGTCATCGATAAGAGCCATTAATTAAATGGATGAAGATATCGGCAACTACATCCAATCTGTTTTCATTATGTTGTCCCAAGTTATCGAAATATGAGTATATGAGAGACTGCGATAAAAATGCAGTATATTCGCCGTGAATTTGCAGTAATTGCACTATATTTCCAAAATACGAAACCACTTTATTAATAAGATTGCTGCAGAGTATGAACCAATGATAGAAGGTGACTAGGCGGTGCGTTTCATCAACAGGCCACACTTGGCCAAGGAGGTCGATTTTGTAATTCTATTTCAGTATCGCAGAGTGGATAACTGGTAAATAACGTTGATTTTACTGCATTTTTATGTATGAATAGAAATAGGAAACTGGTGCATTGCAGATACATCCGGGTTATATTGTATCGAAGCAATACTCTCACATCAAACATGGCATTGGATAATTTTTAGATTTATATAGAGCTTACCAAGCAAGGCCCTTGGATAAATATAAGCCTGGAATTTTCTAATCTTAAGTATTGAGTAATTTATACTTTTGCTATATCAAACCAAACTTGGGAATTAGATAAAGCGCCCTTAACATGGCGCTTCATCTAATGCCCATGCTTGGTACTTATATTTATATAGTAATTTCGATTAAAACAGAAAATATTAATGTAAGATATGCAAATATGTGTTTATGATATGTAGAGGTTATTTAGTGCAGCATTGAATACATGGATACATGAAACTAGATTGCTAACAGAAACTATGCGCGCGATCGCTTTTTTTGGCTAAAAAAACTTTCAGGTACGAAAGTCTCATATTGCAGATGAAAGTCCGTGAGGATAGTCATAAGATTTTTGGTGTTGCGTTTGAATTGAATGAAATTTTTAGAACGTTTACTAAAAATAATTTTTGATGATGATTTTTTCTAATCGGCGAGAGAAGAAACTTCGCGCCGAAGGTGTCATAATGGACGTAGCAGGAAAATATTTGCTCAAAACTATCATGTTTTATCGCATACGCGACTGCTCGAAGGTCCAATCACAAATTTGATTTTGTCAGTATAAGTTACAGGTGGCGGCGGCGGGATCCATCAGTGACTCGTGCTTAGGACTGGGCAATTTGACTCGGTGGTTCGAATCGATCCGAAGTACAATTTATTCGAATCAATTGTGAATCGTTCATAGGAACAAAATGTGCTGAATGAACTAGAATTTTCATTTTTAACGAGAAAATGTAATCGATTTTGGTCAGCTTTGACCAAAATCGATTATATTTTGTCGTTAAAATATGAAAATTGTTGCTCTAAAAACAGGGAATATGAATTAAAAATATACACTATTAACTATAAATTTCTTGATTTTCACAATGGAGACAAGTTGTAATACTAAAGGCCCCACTACACGTTTGCGTAGGTTGCGTTTTCTAGGTTTGTTCTATTTGACCCTTGCGTTTTATGCAAGCGCAATACTATGATTGCATTTACTTACGTTTTTCAATGAAACAGAACGGTTTGCTATGAAAGCTGACGCAGAGTGCTCATTTCGTTGCGTGCGTCTGTGCTTTGTACGCATGTGAACACGATTAACGTGAAGCAATGCAGGCGTATATTGCCGTTTTTATTTTGTTACCCGAAACGTAATTCGACGCATCGGTAAGACAACTTCACGTGTATTGTAGCCTTAAAAATGCTATTTATATTAAATTAGTGATTCGATCTTCATCAAAAAAAAAAATACTTCGAATCAGATTCGAATTCCAGATGATTCGATTGTGCCCAGCCCTGCTACTCATGCTTGACGAAACATGCGGCGATGATTTTTTTTTTTTCTGACCGGGCATAAAGGTACAAAGTTTGCTCTAAATACCAAAAGTACAAAAAAAGCAAGTATTTATAGTCGACCTCAGTTGTAACGCGTGGCATTTATTGTTCAGGTAAACCGCGGGACGGTTGTCTGGCTAGTAAAGGTCACGATAGCACAGTATTTATAGAGATATAGAAAAAGTATTCGGACGGTTTTTAACGGCTTTGTACTACTGCGAATCCCGGGAACCTGCGCGTATTTTTTCGTATATTTATATTAAACTAAAATCACCTGCTGCGCGAAAATAGGAGAAAATATGAATTTTTAAGGGCAAAATTATATAAAATATACAAAATTTTGTTACAAAAAAGATGAATATTTTTTGGTATTAGACCTAATATGGGTCCCTATTAAGGCTGATGGGTTGCGCCATTGAGAGCAGATACTACTCATTGCTCTTTATGATATCGTTTTAATTTGATATGAAATGTTACCAGTTTTGTATTTTATGCAGCCAGTGGCGTATTATCCATGTCGAATTATGACGTCATAGTGGGCGCCGTTGGCAAAAACAAAAAACACGGGAAAATATCGTTTTTATAGTATATCATTATAAAACAAAATATTTATCGTACCTGGATTTTTTTTAGATTTTAGGGCCTGAAATAAGCCAAATGCGCGTAAAATTGTTCGCGATATTATATTTGTCATATCAAAAATCATTATAAATTACCAGGAAAAATCGATATATAAATTTATAAACTAAAAACCTGAAAAAATCAAACAATTTGCCACAATTTTTAAGCGGAAACGGTCAGTTTCAAAAGCCTGCCGGATCAGATGGCATCGTGCTGTTTTGTCGTGAAATGACTTCGTGACGTTATGACGTTACAATAGGCATTTCGAAGTCAATAATGATGTCATAAAACACTGTCAGTTGTAAGACGACGCCAGGCTATGTCGTCTGTTGGCTGGAGAGAATGTCGTTTGGCTGTACGGTATGTTTTACTTTAAGTATGGCCCACACATGAATCGCACCTTACAGGTGCGATCCTTGTGTGGCCCATACTTAACAATAATATTTTCTATCAGTTTGAGCGATACGACTTCCGTCAGTGTAGTAAAAATACTCGAAGTTTGTATTTGAATAAATGTTACATTAGTCAGGTCGTTCACTCTTCCTTCATAATTTTAGACAGAGAGTCAAGGTCGTTAGATAAAAGCCGCGTAGATTGTTGCAAATATAGATTGCGGGTCTAGAATCGATATCCAAACCAATCAGGTATAGCTATGCCTCATTTCTGTTTTGAGCAATAAATTCACCAGATGTAACGGAAATTTTACATACGTTTCCAAAGTTTTGCTTAATCCATTAAAAACAGCCATTTAGAAATATTCTCATCCAAAAGTTTGATTCGAAATGTTTCAACGTAACTTATTTACTGCGTAAGAAGAATGAATTTGTATCATGTGAGTAAGCCTTGTACTCACTTTAGTACCACGGCAATTGAGTGGCCATTATGAAATTTTCTTTTTTACGTACAGTTGCTGCACATCCGGCCTTGTGTACGTGGTTTGAACCTAGTTCCTTTTTAGTATTATCCGGCTGCAAGGGCAACAGTCCTAGTTTTTATGCAAGCATCCCAAACACTAGTCATGGTAAGGGCTCTCTGTACAGCGGCAATTTTAAGATAAAATTCGTAACCGTGTGACGTCACGGACTCATTTTTTATATAACAAGTAATAATTTCGGGCGGAAAAATAAAATTTCGCATCGGAGGCGCGTGTGAAAAATTCGAAAATTTAGAAAATTATTACGTTATTTTGCGGTTCATTCCTTCGATAAACTTCTCATAGGCTGAGCAGTTGTCGTTACAACTGCACGACTTCATACTTCAGCTTTAAAGAGGGTTTAAATTGGTTCTCGTAGAACACAAAATTCCGCCATGCGCGAAAATTCAAATTAAACTAAATATAACGACGAATATTTGATGATAAATTAAGTTAGTCAACTCATTTGACACAAGATTTCTTTGAGTATCTACTTGCACGGTCTATCATCACGACACTGCATAGTGCTGTTGCGTATTTAGAAAAGTTAAAACTATTTAAAAGGGGCATTTTTGTCGTAAATCGTGGTAATACAGCCTATTCGAATTTGAGGCAGAAAAATCTCTCAAGAATGAGATTTCAGAGTCGGTAATTAGCTAAATATTAAAAATAACAAGTGCGCAATTCGATTCGATGATTCGAATCGATTCGAAGCACGATATATTCGAATCAATCGTGAATCGTTCATGAGAACAAATACTTATTATTGAACAAGAATTTTCATTTTTAACGGAGAAATGCAATCGATTTTGGTAAAATTCGGCCAAAATTGATTACATTTTGTCGTTAAAATATGAAAATT
Organism: Styela plicata; assembly: GCA_963675895.2. Lineage (NCBI taxonomy): Eukaryota > Metazoa > Chordata > Ascidiacea > Stolidobranchia > Styelidae > Styela > Styela plicata. Next base: position 19,694,199 of record OZ023146.1, on the reverse strand, counting down.
GTCTACATTGAAAATACACTATAAGCTATAATTTTCCTGATTTGCACAATAAAGAAAAATTGTAATAGCAAAAATGGTATATTTGCTATTTACATCGAATTCGTGATTCGATCAGATTCGAAATAAGTATTCGACCTAAATTCGAATTCCAAATGATTCAGTTTTGCCCAGCTCCAGCCATGGCATCATGCCCTTATCCTACTACATCACATCCGGAAAATCTTTAATTAACGAGACTGGGCTGTCGTGTACTGATAATCATTGCAGAATTTAATTATCATTAAAATTGTTATTGAAATGCTATTGCGAGAACTTCTAAAACTGCGCATAGATAGCAATTAGGGCTGGGAAAAAGCGAATCATTTGGAATTCGAATCTTATTCGAATACTTTTTTCGAATCGGATTTAATCACCAATTCCACGTAAATAACAAATATCCCATTTTTACAATTACAACTTGTTTCCATCGTTGTTATCAAGAAATTAATAGTTTATAGTGTTTTTCAATTCACACTACATTATCTAAAAGCAACAATTTTCATATTTTAAGGACAAAATGCTATCGATTTTGGTTAAATTTTGACGAAAATCGATAGCATTTAGTCGTTAAAAATGAAAATTCTAGTTTATTTAGCGAGTTTTTGTTTCGATGAACGATTCATGATGGATTCAAATAATTTGTGCTTCGAATCACCGAATCGAATTGCCCAGCCCCAATAGCCGTCCGGAGTCACCTAATAGCAAAGAGCTACACAAGACGTAGTACCAGCAACTGCACTCTAAGCGGAAACATTCCAAACGGAACTGAATCACTATGGTAAAAAATGCAGTGAGTGAGTTTTATCTGCGCTGGGCTATAGCAAATTAATCTACTACTTCTCAAAAGTTTAGATTTTTCCAGTTGAAACAGTGTTCTGGCACTAGGGCTGGGCAAATGTACTGTTATAACTTGTCCCTATTGCCAAAATGAAAAGTTTACAGTTTAAAATGTATTTTCAATTCACACTAAGAGCAACAATTTTAATATTTTAGCAAAGAAATCAAATAAATTTTGGTCAAATTTGACCAAAATCGATTGTATTTCGTCGTTAAAAATGAAAATTCCAGTTCATTTTGCAAGTTTCCGTTCTTATGAACGATTTACGATTGATGCGAATAAATTGTGATTCGAATCCCCGAATCGAATTGCCCAGCCCTATCTGGTACGAAAAGTCAACTTTGCATCTTTAACAAATATTCTTCAGGTGTCCGAGTAACTAGTATTCTTCCATTCTGGAGTATTCATGTATATATTAAGTAAGTCGTACAAATTCTATGGGAAACTCAATATATATAATATAATGTATGGTATATTCAAAACATTTATAGTACAGGCATTGAGATAATGTATGAATGAATCTATGAATAGACCATCAGTTGAATTGAAAGTTGTGAATATTTTGAATATCTTCGAAACTAACTTACGTGTGTAATGCCATCTGAATTATTTGATAAATAATGTTTTCGTATAGATGCGTGCGCATGTTCACTAGTGGTATTGTTGATTTCATATTCAGAATCCAAATTTGGTCAAAAAGGGAAGATAGGTCGACCATTTTTTTATTGAAATTCACTCTGAGTAAGGCCAAAAGCAGAGCCTAAAATAACCCAACTAACGGCCACTCAATAGCAAAGAGCTAATAAAAATGTAGTACCAGCAACTGCACTCTAAACGGAAAACGTCCCAAATGGAACATAACCGCCATGGTAAAGTGCAGTGAGTTGCATCTGCCTTGGGCGATTGGTAAACCATCCTTCACTCCTATGCTTTCTTTTAGTCGTACCTTACGATATGTTAGGACTATTTTAAACCCCGTACTTTTATAATATTTTACTGACTATTTCCTGAATTATAGATTTCTTCCCGCCTCGCGGTGCGAATAATCGATTGTTATGTCCAGAATTACGATGAAAAAAATCCCCGTCCTCCCCGGGTTTTCCACTGTTTAGTGCTTTTTAAATCTCTAAATATGGACTCGGAAATACCTTTAAATAATTTGATTGAACTCTTTGACAACGGACGCGTTGTACTTGTGAACGCGGGATGACGTAACATGACGACATAATCAGTAAACAATAGTAAACTTGCATGAGCTTTATTACTTCATAATTACAAACCCATTTTGCCTATTTTTGAAAAATTGTTTCACACTGTGAAAAAATCACAGTAAATTTAGCGTTAATTTGTAGTAATTGTATATTCCCAACACTCGAAGTAACCGTATTGATGGATTTATGCAAACTATTAACTGTTGATGGAACGCACCTAGGCTGTCAACAGTTGATATTTGACAGGAAATAGTCGAATATCACCAATAAGTGAAATTAATGTCAAAGAGCGTCGATTTTACATCTAAGTTACAGCTGTACCTGTCCCACGGTGTCAGATTCAAATCCGAAATCGATATTTTGTCGCTAAAATATAAAAATTGTTGCTCTTAAGACGTGTAGTGTGAATTGAAAATGCACTATAAACTATTAATTTTCGGATTTCCACCATGGGAACAAGTTGTAATGGTAAAAATGGCATATTTTTTATTTACATGGGATTTATGATTCGATTTAGATTCGAATTCTGAAGGATTCGGCTTCGCCCAGCCCTAACTATAAAGAGTGGTTATAAAATAAAAACAAAGGGACTCCTCAGACAAATTATACACCGCCACAATCAGCATTTTATTATGCAAGCATGCGCTATTGCGGGACTGCGTCTCATCGGCGCGTTCCATCAGAAACCTATATTTAACAAAGCAAATCCGGGCAAAAACTTTCTATTTTGCGACGCCAAAAATTCTGTACGATCCATATTAGTCTATACACGACTAGCCAGTCATATAACGGCAAAAATAACCTGGCGACGCAATCCATCAGTGATTTAATAAAATTGAATTTACTCTATAAAACGCTCTGGCAAAGATATTTTAGTCTGGGATGTATTTTTGTTTTATGACTTTGTCACATTTACGTGATTCGTTGATATCTTGCAATGAACTACCTATCCCTCCTCCTTGTTTCCTTACAATCCTGGATCCGTGTGTGAGAGAATTCACAAGGATACACGAATGAGATAATAACAAGCTAATATAAAAAAATATCATGTTCTCATTCCACAGAAATATAAGTTTTTTGTAAGCTTTCGTTAGAACATAGTCTAACTTCTTCAGACAAGATTAAAGATTAATCTTGTCTGAAGAAGTTAGACTATGTTCTAACGAAAGCTTACAAAAAACTTATATTTCTGTGGAATGAGAACATGATATTTTTTTATATGACTTTGTCACAGTCAGTACTTTTTTTGGCAAAACATCTTTTGTTAAGTATGAATCACTGATGGATCGCGCTGCCGAAGCGCGGTCCATCAGTGACTCATATTTTACAAAATAAAATTTGTGATTGAGGTAGGACGAGGGCTGGGCAATTCGATTCGGTGATTCGAATCGATTCGAAGCAACATTTATTCGAATCAATCGTGAACCGTTTATGGGAACAAAAACTTGCTAAATAAACTAAAATTTTCATTTTTAACGACAAAATGCTATCAATTTTGGTCAAATTTGACCAAATTTTGACCAATTTGACCAAAATCGATACCAATCTGCTTTTAAAATGTGAAAATAGTTGCTTTCAGACAATGTAGTGTGAATTGAAGCAAAACACTTCAAACTGACAATTCGTACGTTGATAACCATGATGTCGACAAGTTGTAGTAGTAAAAATGAGATATTTGTTATTTACGTGAAATTAGCGATTCGATCCGATTTGAAAAAATTATTCGAATCAGATTCGAATTCCAAACGATTCGGTTTTGCCCAGCCCTGGGTAGGACTAAGGGCCACAATACACGTGTTGTAGTTGTCGTACCGATGCGATGCATTACGTTTCGGGTAACAAAATAAAAACTGCAATACACACCTCTGCATTGCTTTGCGTTAATCGTGTTTACATGCGTACAAAGCACAAACGCACGCATTGAAACAAGCGTTCTTCGTTAGCTTTCAAACCGTTCTGTTTTCATTGGAAAACGTAAGGAAATGCATGCAGAGCATTGCGCTTGCGTAAAATGCAGGGTAAAATAAAACAAACCTAGAAAAAACGCAACCTACGCAAACGTGTAGTGCGGCGTTCAGCGATTTGCAGATACAACTTTTTTTATGAAATTCTCCTAAACAAGACTAGCCGCGGCAACTGAAGTGGAGCAGGAATCAATAACAGCGACTGATATGTACAAAATAAGATATATTCGATTCGATTTGTTTATGATTCGATAAACGATCGTATAATAAACAAAAAAGTATCCTCAAAAACTTAAAAATTCAAACCTTTCTGATTCTCCTGATTTTGAATTGCTGGAAAAATTGGAATGATTACCTTAATACAGGGGTTTTTAACCAGGGAACGTGTACCCATTGGGGGTACGAAGCACCAAAGCAGGGGGTACGACATGCAGAATTAAATTATAGGGTATTTAGGCATATTTGTAAAGAATGCGTATTAAGTCATTGACCGCGTTTACAAAGAATCGATTCTTCGAAAAAAACGATTGCAATCGACGTACCTCGAAGATCGACTCTTTGTAAACCGAAAAAGACGATGCATCAACCCAAGCAATTTTATTTATTTCCCGTCGGCCATTATAGACGGGGGTACGAGGACTCTTCATGAAAAGTTTAAGAAACACTGCCTTAATACCTTGGCTATTAGGACACACAGGGCATAGTTTTGAACCAATCGTTTAAATTATTGAGAGGTACATCGCAAAAATTGAAAGGGCAAATAGGTCAATTCGTTGAATCGACGGCGCTATTTCATGCTTAACAATACAAATATATACATTTACAGAATTGTGATTCCTAATTTTTTGTGAAATTATAATCTTCATTTTATTAGGATTAGGCAATTTAATATCGATATAAATGGACTGACATTGGAAAATAGAAAACTTATTTAAACTTAAGTTTGTAAACTACAGTTCAATAATGTTGGATACAATTGGAGGTAGCAGTATCATGACGACGCCAGGGTTGGTGGCGGTTGTATCAGTCGCAGTGCTAATATGCGCTGTTCTTCTTGTCATGGTCTGTGTTTGTTGCAAACCTAAAGTCGCCGAACACAAAGCAACTGTGGTCAGAAACGTAGTCGCGTAAGTTGACTTTTATGTTTCTTATCATCAGTTTTGGTTTTTCTCTTCTCGTCAGGATCATATTATATGTCAAAGCAGTCACGCGACTGGTGGTAGTGCTCGGTAGCCTAGTGATTCGCATGTTGGCAGCGCAGGTTGAAGATCTCGTTTCTGGTCTCGATAAATGCGACACAATAACCCATTGCCCAGTGTGTGATAACTTTGAAAAAACCGTAATTCGTTGCCTCTTTTCAATAATACTAACCACATTGACACGAAGGCGGTATTCACACGGTATTTCCCAGTTAAAAACTTCGTTCCAAATATGTTAATTGTTAAGTAGATGCCACTGATGGATCGCGCCTACGAGGCGTGGTCTATCTGTGGCACGTACCTGACCAAAATAAATATTCCTGATTGGCCAGCAGCCTTGCAACTGGTCGTGCTCGGGACCTAGTGATTCGCATGTTGGCATCGCAGGCTGAAGATCTCAGTTCTAGTCTCGACAAACGCGACACATTAACCCTTAGGCTCAGCACCCAACCCAGTGTGTGATAACTTCGTCCGAACCGTGTTTTTCAATAATACTAACCACGTTGGCTCGAAGGCGCGTGCTCGGTTACCTAAATCGGTAAAAACGTTGGGAATACGCTTCGAGCTACGCATCTCTGATCGTCATGTCGATCACGATGATTAAGTGCGAGGGGTCTGCTGGGCGCCACGCCGTGTCACGTGAGGCTCACGTGCCACGGTGGTTCACGTAAGCACTGACTTCCTCCACCAATCAGGTCCACGCACAGGAAAAAATGAGAAATATAAGGCAAAAATCTTCACCCCGATTCGGAACTGGTATCTGCACGTAAGCGGTATTCTCGACTGTATTCTCGGCTTTCCTCTCCCGCAGTATAAGAATGAAATCCTATCCTATACGGTATTACCCGTCCCTGATATGTTCATTGTAGGTAGATGCTTCTGATGGATAGCGCGGTCCATCTGTGGCACGTAATTGACCAAAATAAAATTCCTGATTGACCAGGCTTGTTGGCGACTGTATCGATTGGAGTGTTGATATAGGATAGGATATCATTTTTATCCTGCGGGAGAGGAAAGCCGAGAATACAGCTTAACCCTATGGCGAACCACGGACCTCTCGTGCAGATACCAGTTCCGAACCAGTTACCGATAGTCACAAATTCTCGAGGGCACAAAAATTGAAACCGGCGGAATATTCTCATTCTGGCCAGAACTGCAGATAATGGCATTGCCTCAAGGGCTATTAGTATGAGTCGCTTCCAACATAAGGGTAATTTGTATGTAGGGCTGCGCAAAACCGAATCATTTGAAATTCGAATATTTTTTTCAAATCGGGTCGAATCACTAATTCCTTGCAAATAACAAATATCTCATTTTTAGTATTGCAAATTGTCTCCATTGTGAGAATTAAATTTTTTTTAGTTTATTGGGCATTTTCAATTCTAAGAGCAACAATTTCCATATTTTAACAACAAAATACAACCGATTTTGGTCAAGTTTGACCAAAATCGATTGCATTTTGCCGTTAAAAATAGAAATTTCACTTCATTTGGCAAGTTTTTGTTTTTATGAACGAAGGCAGGAAGCAGCTCCCAAAAGGAACTACCAATGGCCACTTAATAGCAAGGAGCTACAAAAAGATGTAGCACCAACAACTGCACTCTAAACGTAGAACATCTTAAACTGAAACTGAACCACCACGGTAAAGTGCAGTGAGTGATATTCGCCCTGGGCGATGGAAAACCATCTACCACTTATTTGCTGCCTTTTAGTCGCCTCGTGAGACACGCAGCAAATACGTTAGGACTATTCTAAAGGAACTAAACTTCATGAGACTCGATATTTAAAAACTAAATAAAAACTATATTCACTACCAATTCCAGAGAAGAAGAAATGAAATCCAACACCTTAAACAACAGGAAACCGAACCAAGCACCGAGGAAACCTCGGCCATCGTCTATGATACTGGATGGAAGAACATTGGGTATTGGAAGATGGGACGACTTGACTGAAATAGGTGGGTGTGTTCTTTTATTTCTCGCGGTTTCGGCGCATTTGTTTTTGTATGAAATTGAAATAACCAGTTTTCGATATTTATTGCATTTTTCAGAATTATTGCTCTTCAGTGCTTTTTTCTCTCTAAATATGCTGTTTTAGATTATTTGACGTAGTGTGCAGCGAAATCATGATTTTACAATTTAAAATTTAGCATAAATCGCGCTTGTTCGGCGAGATGGTAACGAAATAAGTCGGCAAGCCATTTCACTTAGCATCTTTCTGATATTTTGTTTGACGCAGCAATATCATGGTATACTTTTTGTGTATTTCGTCAATTGTGAAGTAAAATTGAGTTTTTACGACAAAAATTCAGGAAATAAATTCCCTATAAAACCTAAACTTCCGGGAAGATTTTCACTTCATGTGCTGCTAGCGACCGTTATGCGAATTTATCTAATCGCGAACTCCAAATAATCAATTTAACAGAAACGGCGATTGATTATTTTTTTGCATGAGTGAATGTTATATGCACTGTAACAAAACTACAGTAAATTTACTGGTCATTTGCAGTAATTCTATATTTCCAAAGTTAAAAAAACGCCATATTGATGAGATTCATGCCAATTATGGACTGTTGATGGACCGCACCTTCGCGATACGCTCCATCAACACCCCATATTCGGTCAAAAAAGTCAATTTTGAATTTTTTCCAATACCGCAAAAAAAAATTACTGTCTGAGACCAGTAATTGCGTTGAATTTTTGTTACAGTTTGTTTTTAATGATATTTTACAATAATGAATGGTTTACCCACAATTAAATTTATGTGCGTCGACTGATTTAGGAAAATGTCATTATTTTTCTCAAATCATTTCGTTTTTTATTCAATATTTGTATTCATAATTTCTAATCTTTTTATCTTTTGTAACTATTTTTTTTCGAAGGTATGGTTTCATAATCTTGGGAGAGAGTTACCTTGAAATACGGGTATTCGCCGAAAAAGTCACCCGTCGGAAAACTGTCAAAATTGTCCAAAAACCTTTTTGATGTGGCAAAAAATTAAAAAAAAACGTTACGCATCGTTGAAGTGCAAAAATTGTACTTATTTTTGAAAATTTTGCATTAAAACTAGCAGGGAGAACCTCTTACTGCCCACGGCAGTGCGGAGGAGAGGAGTTAGTTAAATAACTTTTCCGATTTGAAAAGTTTACCCAAATTAGCGCATTTGAAAAGTTAAAAACACGAATTTTCAGAAAATTTTGCGCACTTTTGCCGCACTTCGATTAGACATATAATGTAGAAAAATAGTTCTTCAATTTTTTGTTTCTAGACAACGTTTTTCTGGAATACCAATTTTTCGCGCGTCTCCTATGATCCCCTTGTTCTCAATTTTCAATGTATTCCTTTCCACTGAAAATTTTTCCCGGTATCCCTGATTAATCCTTTTGTAACTGCACGTTATTATTTTGTTATCATTGTTATTATTTTATTTCCAATCAAAGCCGAGCATGACGATGAGTTCCCTGTACAATATCGACCGAAGAAACCGAAGCCTGAGCGACCCCCTAACCCTCCTGATGTGATATTGCACCCATCATTAATTTATGCTCTCAGAGAAGGTACGTATTTTAATTAAATTTTTTTTTTTTTGATTCTGAGTGTTGCATGGAAAGAATTTCCAATCATCGATTATGTTTTGTTAAGCGTGAGTCAACGACGCGATCCACCAGTAGGGTTGGGCAATTCGATTCGGTGATTCGAATCGATTCGAAGTACAGATTATTTGAATCAATTGCGAATCAGTCATAAGGACAAAGCATGCTAAATGCTTCCATTTTTAACGACAAAACCCAATCGGTTTTGGTTTATGATAATATTTGTAATTTGTAACTGTATATTTCCTAATCATCATGTTGGAGACTATAATAGTAATAGTAAAAATTGGATATTTGTTATATTCATGAAATCAACCATTCGATTCGATTCGAAAAAATATTCGAATCAGATTCGAATTGCAAATGATTCGGTTTTACCAGAATTGTCCACCAGTGATTCATGCTTAACAAAACAACAACAAGAACAATACAGTATTTTCATGCGGGAGGTTTTGGGGCGTTTTGACCATGTACTGTGATAGGATGGACGAATGAATCAGGGGATCAATATAGGTGGTTGATAGCATTGATAGCGCCAATAGTTTATGCATTGAGGGAAGGTTGGTTTTTTCCGTTTCATTTTGATGGTTTTAGTATTGCATGGAAACCTGAGATTACGGGCTTCTACCCTGTAGCTGTAGGTACGTGCTTTATAATAGTCCTAACGTATTTCCTGTGTGTTGTAAGAGGCGATAAAAAGAAAGTTAGGAGGTGGTAGTTGGTTTTACCATCACTCAGGGTAGATACCACTCACTGCGCTTTACCGCGGCGGTTCAGTTCCATTCGGGATGTTTTCCGTTTAGGTAAACTCGGCACTTTTATCTAAAATTGCCAATACCAGTCCCCAACGCTTCATTTCCAACAGTCGTATGTTGCATCTGATGTACGCCGTCGCGGAATGATGGCGGAAGGTGTAAAATCTGGGGGGAGGGGAGACATAAAAAATTAAAGTTAAATAACTTCGTACAAATCTTCGAAAAAATTATCCTTTTTGTTGGGAAAATACACCAGTATCGTCCAAAAAAACAATAAGATTCTGTATAACACGCGAAAATTTTGCATATTTTAAAGATATTTTTGTAAAGTTTCTAAGACTTTCTGAGGTGGACTTCCCTGTTTCCAATTTCTTGCCGCCATTGTCGATGTAAGAAATCGTACTTGCTCTGCATCGCATGATATTTTTAGGCGCAGCACATGAATATTTCTGTTTCTTGGTAAATTTCGTGGTGATTTTAACAATATCATGCGTCGAATGATCAATTCAACGTCAATTAAAAATATCATTATGATATGACGACCGGATAAGTCTAGGAGGGTGGTAGTACGCATAGTTTATTTTAAACGGTATTCAGAAATCGCAGTATAAATAGAAAAACTTTACAACATTTTAGATAAACCAAATTGGTCATATTTGACCGTATTTTGCAGTAAAATGATATATGTCAAATTTAAAACTTAAAATTTGGCATAAATTATGATTTCGCTGCGGAAATTATTTCGTTTTATTACATTTCAAATAAACGATATTGATGATATTTGACCGTGTTTCGCAGTAAAGTCATGATTTGTGTCAAATTTTACAACGTAAAATTTGGCATATATCATGATTTCGCTGCGAAATTATTCGATTCAATACAATAACGTTTCAACTTTTCAGATAATCGATATTTGACCGTATTTTGCAGTAAAATCATGATTTATGTCAAATTTTACAACGTAAAATTTGGCATAAATCATGATTTCGCTGCGAAATTATTCAATTTAAGAATAATCCAAAAACAAAAATGCTTATAACTATAATTTCTGAATACCTGCTCATTCGGGCTAGCAACATCCCTATTTTGAGGTAATTTCGATTCATAAAAATCATTTGTCAATTAGCTTAATCAAAACAAAATCATTGAACGTCAATTAAATAATCATAACGATATGACGACCATATGAGTCGAGGTTTGTTCTTCTTGAGTATTTTAAACGATATTCAGAAATCACAATATAAACAGAATGACGAATCAACATTTTGGATAAACGTTATTGATCATATTTGATAGTATTTTGCAGTAAAACCGTGATATATGTCAAATTTTACAACGAAAATTTGGCATAAGTCTTGATTTCGCTGCGAAATTATTCAATTTAAGAATAATCGAAAAACAAAAATACTTTTAACGATAATTCCTGAATACCCGATTATTCAGACTAGCAACATCTTTGAGGTAATTTCGATTCATAAAAATCATTTGTCAATTAGCTTAATCAAAACAAAATCATTGAACGTCAATTAAATAATCATAACGATATGACGACCATATGAGTCGAGGTTTGTTCTTCTCGAGTATTTTAAACGATATTCAGAAATCACAATATAAACAGAATGACGCTTCAACATTTTAGATAGATCGATCATATTTGACCGTATTTTGCAGTAAAATCACGATATATGTCAAATTTTACAACGTAAAATTTGGCATATATCATGATTTCACTGCGGAATAAAAAAACAAAATTATTTTTAATTAAAATTCTAGAGTATACTAGACTATCCGTATAAAGACACCTCTATTCCGAGGTATTTTTTCATCGACAAATATTCATGCGTCAATTGGCGTGATCAATACGGACTCATTCAACGCCAAATAGAATTATTGGTGTGCTATGACGACCAGATAAGTCATTTTCAATGTGATTACGTCATCGAACTGATAGAAAGAAAAAGTTTTCGTGTGTAGATTGTATGTCTTCGTAAGACCGAAAAATTTTGAATTTGCATATATTATCTTATCAATGAATCCCTTATCAGTGATATCGAGAAATCAATATTTGAGGATCGGGATGCCTATCTGAGATTCAAAAATTGGAATCGATAAGAATATCACACAAAGCATAATTACAATTAAAGAATTTCAAATTTACAACATAAAATTCGAATTCAGTAAAAAATTCCGGCGCGTTCTGTCAGGTTGCACCAACAACCTATAATTTGCCGAAAAGTCGAATTTATAGATTATTTCAATATCACAAATTAAAAATTTCTGTTAAAAAGACTGTAATGTATTCTTTACACTGTGATATTTCAACATGTCTGGAAACATTTAATTTAATGCATTATTAACGCACAAACCATGATAGTATTTATATAATGTTATGTCACAAATTTATATTCTCATGTCTTTATGAGTCATAATACGTCGCTAATAATCTCCAACGATCTTCCGCGTTACCTATGACGTAAAAATATGATGATCATATTTCAAAATTCCACCTAACTATTAAACACGGCCATGCTTGGACCATATATACTAGAAAGCGAGTTATGATCGGAATATCTATGGTGCGCACTTTAAATATTTTTCAAATCAAAGTTATATAATTTTGCTTTAGTTACACAAGCACTTTCACAAAATTCGCAAAATTACATCGCATTTCGCGCGCATTCAACCAGAAACTGGATTTTGTAGGACATGGGCCACCGATGGATCGCGCCGTGGAGGCGCGGTCCATCAGAGGATCATGTCCTACAAAACTATAATCTCTTTTTGATATAAAAAATAATTAAATCCTAACTTACCGAATTTAAATAAAGTTAGAGTTCTATGATGTTGTTTTGCAGTATTTCCCCAGGTACGTGTGTTATAAGTTATACCGTGGCGATATGGACGAGATTTATTATATAACGCACTTAAGGTTTCCTGGTCAGGAGTTGGTGGGATAGCATAGAACTTTTTTTTTCTGAAGGGGGAGTAAATGTTCAATTTAAGACGAAGTTAGAAAATGCATTTAGTATTTAAGGCCTTAAAAACGCTATTTTAGGGCATTTTAACGTATATCGAGGTGAAACAGTTGAAAAATGTTCAAAAATGAGATTTGTACGTTCAAGACTGGCTAAATTTTTATGAGAAATTATTGCGCGCACAAAACATTATTTGCGTTTTTGAGTACATATAAAGCCATTGTGCCTATTTTTTGTCCCTGGTGGCGCGACCCTGTTTTGACGGGGTGATCTGCGTTCTATTATTGTTCAGAGACATCATACTAAGGGTCGCCACTCGGTTTGGGAAATTTGATTCGGTGATTCGAATCGATTCGAAGCACAATTTATTCGAATCAATCGTGAATCGTTCATAGAAACAAAAACTTTCTAAATTAAGTAGAATTTACATTTTTAACGACAAAATGAAATCGATTTTGATCAAATTTGACGAAAAACGACTATATTTTGTAGTTAAAATATGAAAATTGTTGCTCTTAGACATGAAGTGTGAATTGATTATACGCTGAACTATAAACTTCTTGATCGTCACAATGGCGACATGTTGGTATAGTGAAAACGGGATGTTTGTTATTCACGTGGAATTTATGATTCGATCCGATTCGAAAAAAATATTCGAATCAGATTCTAACTTCAAATGATTCGGTTTTGCCCAGCCCTAGTCGCCACTTCCAAATGCATTTATTTTCGATTTGAATCTTCATTTTAAAATCTTAATCTGATGTTGAATGCACGTCCCGACTTGACTTTTGACTCGTGAAAGCATCCCTCGATTCGACTCGATTTGTGACTGAGGCCACTGCAGTTACTCCACTTGAATTTTTGAATCGTTTCGGGTATGAGTTTGGATACGAAATTTTGTGACTCGTTTCCACCAAAGGCGAGCGTTTTATACTTTTTTTCAACCCCCTAAAAGAAAATATTTTAACCTAAAATTTGGTCTGGTATATTTTTATAGATTCACAATCTTTTTGTGCGCCAATGGCGCGTTTTAAAACGCTGGAGGTAGTTGTCCTCGTACGTGGACAGCTACTCAAAGTCGCGGTTGCGTCACTTGTCAAGTCTATCTGCATTGCGTTTCTTAGAATATGTTTCATATAGTATGAATGATTACTCACCCCTCACCTGCTACAGTCATACTATTGTTTTATATAAAGTTTAAAGAGTTAGACAAGGTCGAGGGCATATTGAGACATGCGTGGAATCATAATAAACCACATACGTTGCTTTAAAGCAGTATATTTTTACTTGAAATCGAAAAAAGTTACTAAAAGTGTCGCTAACGGTTAAATTAAAAGGAAAATGCCAGAAAGGCGATAATATTCAGAGATATTGTTACGAAGGGTTTCGTAAAACAAAGAAGTCTGAACCATGCATTTTTTTATAGCCACTTCTTGGACCAACGCTCTGTACCAGAATCCACTTGTAGACGGACAGGGTTAGAGTTGTTGGAAAGATATGAACTTTTTCTGTTCGACTTAGCCTACCCAAGTTATTACACCCTGAGTTGAGTGGTGGGCATGGATTAATGAGCGGTACTCATCGGGACTGGAACTCGAAGTATTCTAACTCTATGCTAACCACTCTGCCTGGAGCTGGGCGACATCAGGTACATTTTGTACCGGCATACCGCCGCCAAAATGACGGTATTACCGGTACTATGACCATTTTCTCTCCATACAAAAACATGCTATTGTGTCGTTTTAAGAAGCCACGTGATGCGCGACCTAGTTAACAAATCAGGTGCATAACCCCAAATGTGGGGGCTTGTTGTTTCATGACATTGCAAAAGTTCAGTAAGTGGCATATAGACCGGTTTTTGTCGTTACTTGACGCGATAATGCATCAACTTGTCACCATTTTGGCGGTATGTTACGAAATGCCGGTATCGCAACAAACCGACATTACGAAAATTAACGCGATGCGATATTTTGGAAAACTCAATGCCGGTATTTACCGTTCTACAGATATGCCGCCCAGCTCTCATCTCTGCCCCTATGCAGACGGGTCATGCACAATCAGAAGAATTTTGTCAAAACATTATGTGTTAAGTATGAGCTACTGATAGATGTATGCGAGACTCTTACGTCATCAGGTTCTTGTCGCCACCCGGGCAAAGTGCTCAGGCTGGTGAATATGATAAGCATATTGCTGACGCACTCTGATTTTTGATCATATCCAACTGCTTCAAATTTTAATTAAAGCCTTTTAGTCGCGGACGTTAAAACCGTTTCAGAATATAGATTCTTGACCGCCGTCCGAGTTTGTCTGTCTACCATAGCGACTTAGAAAAAATTATTCGAATCAGATTCGAATTCCAAATGTTTCGGTTTCGCCTAGCCCTAACCATGCTCGATAAACAGAATCAAATTTTTTTTATTACGTATTCAACAGCGAGGCACGGTCTATCTTAGGACCATGCATGATATGTAAACATTTACCCGTCGTTGTGTTTATGTATCAAACAGTAAATTCAGAAGTACGGCCCATCTGTGGCCATACATTTCAAAGCAACATTTTTTTGAGTAATTCTTATCAAAATACACAATCGGTACACAAGGAAGTCAGCTGAGATCATGAGTAATAATTAGTAAAGGTAAAGCAGAGGAGGCATATAGCGAAGTTTGACTTAGTCTCAGTGCTTAGTGTGATATAGTACAGAGAAAAACGCGGGTTATATACGTTTAGGCCATTTCTAGTTAAACCAAAAAGAATTCGGTCAGATTTTTGGACAGATATGAAAATTGTGAACAAAAAAAATGCTCGTTTTGAAATCCATTAATTTTAGACGAAAATAGTAAAAACGTCTTTAAAATATGTGCGCCGAAGACGCGCGAAAGTTATGTTTCTTCAATATTTTTCCAAAAACGCCCAGATTTTTGTAGCCTGCTCAAGATCAGGAACATCTTCCGCCATTAGAAGCGATTTTTTGGCATTTTGCTCATCTCCACTCTGGGGTCAAAACAGTAAGAGCATATAAATGTGATTGTGCGCTGAAGGCGCGCGATCATATTTATATGTTCTTGTTCATATAACAGTACTGGGTTTATCTGAGATCATTAGTAACGGTTAATAAAGATAAACCGAAGACAGAAGTTCGACTTGGTCGACTTGGTTGAAGTCTTTGTGTTTAGTAAGAGAAGTAAAACTCAGCTCGTATATAGTATATTAGCATCCCTGTCACTGTTTGGATGATTTTTAAATCTCACTCGTTGCAGACGATGGTCAAAAGCTAAGTTGGTAAAAACTTATACATCGCAATATTATGCGCTGGTTTCAGAGCAACAAAACCATCGGATTGTTACTTGTCTGTTTCAGAAGCGGTTTAAGTTGTAATAGGTCTTCAACTATATGTAAACAGAAAAATGATTCAAGGCGGCTGACCTACCGTGACTGCCTAGATCAAGAAGTACCTTAGAAAGCGTAGGGTTAAAAGTGAAAATTGACTTCTTTTGGTCAAATATGGGGTGTTGACGGAACGCACCGCAAAGGTGCGATCCATCAACACATCAACAACCTATTATTGGCATAAATTTCATCAACGTGGCGTTTTTTTAACTTTTGAAATAAGCAATTACTGCAAACGACCAGTAAATTTACTGTACTTTTGTTACAGTGCAAGTGACTCAACAAACGAAAATTTCAAATTTGAAAAAAAAATTTCTATAATAAGATTCAGTAGTAAAATTCACTGCATTTCAGAGTAATTAGTTCTTTAAACTTGAATAACTTTGTAATAATGAAAAAAGTAACTCATTTCTTTGGACATTTATTTGAAAGGAAGAAATCAAGAAAGAAAAGCGTCAGTAAGTTCAACTGTGGAAAATATACAGTGAAATCACTGATTTTTCCTGGTTTTTTTACTTGGTGGTATTGAAATAAAACTGAAAAATAGGCATTTTCGCCAAATATGGGTCGTTGATGGAACACGCCGTCGAGGTTCGTTTCATCAACAGCTCATACTTGGCATAAATCTGATCAACACGACGGTTTTAATTTTGGAATATTATATAATTCCTGGAAATGAATAATATCTTTTGTGTTCAGAATCGAATCGAATAATTTTCCCGGATCGAATATTCGAATCAGAATTCGTATAATAAACAATCAAAGTCATCTTTTCATCAGCTTATATTTCACTTATTTTTGAAAAACAATTCAAAAGTATCATTATGTTGATTTCGAATTGTTGCCAATATCGAATCGAATAATTTATAATTTGAATATTTCGAACCGAATCGAATATTTATGACAGCCCTGGGAATGACCATTAAATTTCTTTTGTTACAACGTGGCAACGGACCTTGTGATAACTTGTCGATCCGGATATTCTTCATTAATAAATTTCCTCCCCAACTGAAAACTTCCGCCCATAAGTTATTTGTTAAGTATGGGTCACTGATAGATCGCACCGTTGAGGCGCGGTCAATCTGTGGCTCTTGCTTGACAAATAAATATCCCGATTGAGTCAATCTTCATGATTGCATTTTTTGTGAGTTGTGAGAGATGATTAAAAGTACGCAATACAGTGGCACATAGTTTCATCATCGCCCAGGGGAGGTACCGCCTATTGCACTTTATTATTGCGGTTCAGTGTTGTATGGGATGCCCCCTAGAGTGCAAACGCTAGTACTACATATTGTAGTAGATCTTTGCAATATGGGTGTCTGTTGAGGTAAGCGAACGCGTGTTACTTTCTTCTAATGTTTCATTGAAACTTATTCCGTGGTTTGTATTTAAACTTTCTTTTAGGTTTTGTTCACTTTCCTGATTATCTGTAATGTGATATCTTTATTTGTATCGCCTTTTGTGTCGACAGAGGTGTCGAAATAAACTATGTTATTTGGTCCTTTTTCGACACCGCTGTTTTGCTTTGAGTGAATTTCACTAAAAATAAAACTCTCAAATTCTCTTTTTTCAGGGAGGAACAGCAAGAGACCGGTATCAGTATTTGAATCCCCATCATCTCCTCTCACCTCCCGACCGTCCCTTCCCACGTCAGCATCGTTAGAAGATTTGATCAAACAAAGCCAAGCTGAGGATGAACCCGCTCTGCCTACAACGCCCAACGGGAAACAAGGAACTCCTCTGAGGGCTTTCCCTCTGCATAAGCATGGGGCGGTCACGGAAAAAAGCAAAGGTAATTCTTCAATATATTGATTAGTAGGTTGGGCTATTTGATTCTGATTTTGATACGAAGCTGAAATTATTCGAATTAATCGTAAATCGTTCACAGGAATTACAAAAACATGCCAAATAAGAGGAATTTTCATTTCTAAAGACAGAATGCAATCGATTTTTGTCAAATTTTACCAAATCGGGTGCATTTTGTTGTAAAATAAAAAAAATTGGCCTTTAGACATAGGGCATGAATTGAAAATATCCTTAAATGCTGTGTATGCTAATATTAGTAATTCGTAAATATAATTTCCTGAAATTTCATGATGAAGACAAGCTGTAATAGTAAGACTGAGATATTAATTATTTATAAAGATTGATACCACTCAGCGCACGTTACCGAGGTTGTTCAGTTCCGTTTGGGATGTTTTCGGCTTAGAGTGCAGTTGCTGGTACTACATCTTTCAGTAGCTCTTCACTATAAAGTGGCCGTTGGTCGGTTCCTTTTAGGCACTGCTTCCAGCCTTGCTCAGAGTGAATTTTAATAAAAAAATATAGGTATTCTTAATAATAATAGTAACCTGACGAGATTCGAGAATAATCGCTTTCAAATTCAAAATGATTCGGTTTTGCCCAGCCCTAATGATTACGAGAATTCTCTTTTTTCAAATTGAAATTTGTCCGAAGCAAAAGATTAGCGCTTCAGGCAATGCATTAGAGTCTGCAGCGGAAAATAACGAACCTGGAACTAAGTCTGAACAGAACTGTAACTGTAGTAGGGCGCAATAATTATTTTATTCTTTTTATTGAAATTTACCCTGAGCAATGCCTGAAGCAGTGTTCAAAAGGAACCAACTAACGGCTATTTAATAGCAAAAATCTACTAAAAGATGTAGTACCAGCAACTGAACAGAACCGTCATGGTAAAGTGCAGTGAGTGGTATCTGCCATGGACGATGGTAAAACCATCCACCACTTCTTTGCTTCCTTTTAATCGCATCTTACGACACGTAGGAAATGCGTTATGGCAAAGCCTGTGTTTACGGCACATCACTTTACTCACCATTTATAATGTAGTTTACTGGGCCAGAAATATTTCATCCCAATCTCATTTCAGATGGGAGCATCATCTACTACCGCCCAAGGAAAGATGCAATGGACAAGAAAACAGGCCAATCAGAACAGAGAAGGGCATCACGTGATCGTGTGAAATCTACCGAAATCCCATCCACGTCCCCCCTCCATCAAAACTTACAGCGCAAAGTTACCCCATCGGACCCGGGTGACTTGAATGGGCTCCCACACTACAATAGAACTAGCGGGGAGTGGGACAATGTGCCCCAGCCCCCTCCTCCCGGTGCGGAATCCCCTCCCCCGATCCCGGTCCGAAGATATTTAAGTGAACGAGATGACAATGACTCAATTGGTGGCGTGGCGCGCAGTGATTGGTCAGATGAAGCATTGCGCCCACAGAACCCCACGCCCTCAAAATCATCACGAGAAATCCCTTTCCCACAGAACACAAATCTCCAGCAACCACTGAGTTCGTATCCCCTGAAACCATCTCCACAACCCGGAAGACGAACCCATGAACAACAATACGCGCGAGACTCCCCAAACCGGGATCCTCGGAACGGAAATTGGTCTCCAATGACCCGGAGGGAGCTCCCAACGACCCCTGGATCGGATAATGTCTTCACCGCAACCGGAAGCGACAACATGGCGTTTGTGGATGAGAGAACCCACTCACCTGGATATCAAGTCAGGGATTATAGGAATATACCGATGCATCCAGATGCACAACGATACAGACAACCTAATGGAGATCTTAGAGGAAGGTGAGTTATCGACGACCTGTGTGTAGGTCATAATATTTACATGATTCATTTTTACTGCTCATTGAATAGATATCTGAAAGGAACCATCCAACGGCAACTTAATAGCAAAGAGCTACTAAAAGATGAAATAGCAATAACTGCACTCTAAGCGGAAAACATCCCAAATGGCACTGAACCGCTATGATGAAGTGTAGTGGGTGGTATCTGCCCTGGGCAGTGGTAAAACCATTCACTACTTACATATAACGTCATAACGAAGGCACAAACGTAGATTTTGTACACGGATTATATATTCACCAGCATTATCGTCAAATCTGGGAGGGAGAGAGGACATAGACAAAACGAAGATCGGAATTTTTCGAATTATTTGCAATGCCCTGTCCGTGAACTTACCGGGGGGTCTTATACCCAACAACGGTTATTCACGGATCTTTGTATTGTCCGTGGATCTGTTCTATACTACAGATACCCGAGAAGTGCCCTGTGGAGGGGAAGTCACGGTGGTGAAACGGTCAAGCATCGATCCATCGACCTTCGGACAATAAGAGCGCACAAGGACCAGAGTCTAAACTCCATGTTAATAAACTACTTCAAAATGTAGAATAAGCAACTGCACTCTAAGAGAAAAACAACTCTAGCATAACTGTGTCTCTATAGTAAAGTGCAGTGAGTGATATCTGCCCTTGGGAATAATGGGTACCCTCATTTATTGTTAAAATCGTTCCCGATATTAGTAATAGAAATGATCTAGGCTTGCTTTCATTCTTGCAGGCCGATGGACAACTACGACGAACGACAACGACAATTCATGCAACAGCGTAACAGAATGGTTAATGACGTCATACAGGAAAATATTCCGTTGTCCAATTATGATCCGAGTCGTGTCCATTTGCTGCCTGGAGTTTATCTTCGTCCCAAGGTGATTTTCTTTTATAAAAGTTCGTTTTAAACAAGTCCGAAAGCAGTGCTTGAGAGGACCCAACTAACAGCCGCTCGAATGCGATGAGATACTACAAGATGTTGTACCAGCAAATGCACTCTAAGCGTGGAACACCTGATACAATATTAAACCACCTTGATAAAGTGCAGTGAAGGCTTATCTCCCCTGGGCGATAATAAAATGATCTACCACGCAATAAATACGTCAGGACTATTTTAAAGCCCGCTTCACAAGATGGTTTCGGAAATTGGAAACAATCAATTACTGCAAATGATCAGTAAATTTACTGCACTTTTTTACAGTGCACAATTATTTGCTGCTGGATACGTGAGTTTCCGAATAGAAACTGTTTCCCTATCGTCAAAATTTTAGCAAAACATTCTTTCTTTTGTTAACTATGCGCCACGTCACACTGACCATCTGTGGCGCCTGCTCAACATAGTGAAATTTGTGATTTAGATAATCCTCCCTCCCAAAAAGTTGCAATGTCGGCGAAAGCGGGGGTCCTGACCCCGCCGACGACCTTGCTCGCCCCTAGTCAGCAAAAAGCACGACGAAATTACGAAAAAAAACATCCTTATACAACCAAATAATGTCATTGGATCATGATTTCTGCTAAAATTTTTCCATGTTTCGTAAAAATTACTGAATGAAAATGTTATTTTTCACAGCCGTACTATCCTAACGGGGCGATGCAAGACAGAACCAAGCGTTATTCTGACGCGTCCGATTACTCAGATATGATTTATGAACGACAATATTACGCAGATAGAGTCAGCCGGGTAAGTAGTGAATTTAATTCAAACTATGAGATAGGATCAACATTGAAATTCGAATTTCTTCAATAAAAAAATTGGCGCCGAATGCGTTCGAAAGTTTTTTTAGCCTTTTTTGTTAAAAAAAAATTCGGGGTAAAAATAATCAACATTTAAATGTATTTTTGTATATAATTACAAAATCTTTGGGAAAATCCCTCACCCCCTTCTCAAAACTATGAAGGGACATCCCCAGTTCTACCGCCAGCGCATACAAATGTCCCGATGCATTGGTTACCCACAGTATCGTTTTCGTCAGGCGCGAAGGCCTGGTGATCATCATGGTGACATAACAGGTTGAAAATTTCCTGTCTCGAGTCCTGGCAAGTCCGGCTCAATAATAATTCATGCCCACCACTCAACCCAGGGTGTAATAAGTTCGTTAGACTAGACCGGACGGAAAATATATCTTTTCAGCAACACTCACCCCGTCCGTCTATAAGTGGCTGCCTTGCTCACAGTGATCCGCTCAAATGGGAAAGGAAATTAGCGCGTCGAAGTCGCGGAATTAATTTGATGTTCATTCTAAAATACCTGTCATATTTTTCTCTGGAATAATTTTGTTGAAAGCACCGAAGAACACTGACATTTGTGAAAAACCTTCTGAAGAGAAATCATAAGACCCGTATATAAGTTTAGCATCGTTTTTTTTATGGTTCAAGCCTAGCCATGTTGCTCCACCTCGGCTTGATGCGCAAACATTTAATATTTTTAAAATTATGTCTCTGAATTTATCATCGTACTCTGGGTTAAAAAGCAAAGATTGTTTAATGAGCCCGACTTGCCTGGGTTCGAACCATAGTTCTTCAACCTGCCGCCATGTCAATATGGCAACCGCGCTCGACCAAATGTCAGTCTAGAACTGTGATGTCATTATTTTAATTGTATGACTTGAAATAGATCTGTTATAGTAGACAGAACCTCACTTGAGTAAACTGTGCGACACAGAGTGAACTTTGACACCCGGAAATCAAAACAGTCTTTACACTGTCAAAAAACACATTAGACAAACCCTTATTTAACAGTAATTTTATTTGCTTACATGGAAATTAACTATAAAATCGCCTTTTTTGCCAAATATGGAGTGTTGATGGGCTGGGCAAAATCGAATCATTTTCAATTCGAATCTGATTCGAATAATTTTTTCGGATCAAATCGCTAATTCCATGTAAATAACAAATGTACAATTTTTAGTATTACAGCTTGTCTCCATTGTGAAAGTCAAGAAATTGATAGTCAAGAGTGTATATTTTTAATTCACACTCCCATGTCCAAGAACAACAATTTCCATATTTTAACGACAAAATATAATCGATTTTTGCCAAATTTGGTTAAGTTCTGTTTGGGATGATTTCCGTTTTGAGTGCGTTGAGGGTGCTACATGTTTTAGTGGCCCTCTGCTATTGAGTGGGCGTTGGTTTGTTCCTTTTGGGAGCGACTTCTGGCCTTGCTTAAAGTGAATTTCAATAAAAAAGATAAAAAAAAAATTGCCATGGAAAGAAGGGAACACGCCTTATCTATGTGGAATTGTTGATTCGATCCGATTCAAAAAAATTATTCGAATTTTCAATAGTTTGGTTTTGCCCAGTCCCAACCCTGGTTTGAGTGGTGGGCTTGGATTACCAGTGTGAAATATTGTGCGCTCGCACTCGAATGTTAAGTATAAGTCACTAATAAATCGCACCGCTGAAGCTCAGTCAATCACTGGCTCATGCTTAGCAAAAAAAATCGTGGACGCCCACTTGCCACGGTTTCCTAGTTATTGATTGAACTGAACTTCCAACATTTTAAAAAAAAATTAAATACTAAACATTTTTTTTTTACTTCACACAGGACATTGATCCATATTTCTTCCGGTCAAGATGGTCCATGTCGCCAGGTAAGTTCATACTTCCGACAACCAAACGACGCACTTCCGCTGTCTATGTTGGCAGACAATTAGACAGGGAAACGTGATAGTATCGATAGAATCAGCTTTGCTCGCATACTGTAAAAAACGCAGTAAATTACCGTGCATTTACAGTAATTGTATATTCCAAAAAATTCGGAACCACGGTGTTGATGAGATTTTTGCCAAGTATGCGCTGTCGATGGACCGCACCTCGAGGGTGCGTTCCATCAACAGACCATAATTGGCCAAAAAATGGATTCTAGCCCGGCTCGGTGGCTCAGTGGGTTAAGCGCGATTGCATTGTCCTGAAGGCCGATGTTTCGATGCTTGACCGTTTAACCACCGAACTTGCCCTTCAGCAAGGTACCTCTCGGGCAGCTGTAATATAGAACAGATACACAGTCACTACAAAGGTCCGTGCCCAACGGTTGTTGGATATAGTTTCCCCGGTAGGTTCATGAACAAGCCAGAGCATACAATTCGAAGCGTATTATTATTGAAGTGCTTTAAATTACACTCCAGTCCAGTTTATTGTCTACAAGTACATTATGACGTAGGTGCACGAGTCCCATAAATGATCTTTAGTTTATTATTCCCATCTGGTGCAGCTTCCAACCATACGCAGAGAAATTGAAAAGTTACTTTAAAACTCTAAAAAAATTTCCAGGGCAAACTGCCGTCGACGAGAATTTGACTCGACATCGTAATTTGGATTTTGTTTCTGACGAAACCTACATCCCGATGTCTCGCCAACAGAAGAATATGCAATACAGGCGATCACTGATAGAGGAAGAACGATATGATTCCGATATTATCCGAGAGTTTCCGAAACCTGGAAGAAGCAGGCGGCTTTCATCAGGGTAAGTAAAAAAGCAATGACCGTTGAAAATTCAAAATAAAGCATGATTTCGGGGTAGCAAATTTCAAATGTCAATCGAGAGAAGCCAATCTGAGTCGCCAAATATAATATAACATGATTTAGGATTGCAAGTTTCGAATCGAATCTCTGATAAAAGAATTTCAAATCGAATAATTTCTAATTTTATTTTTGATTTGTAGCCAATTCTTTTGAGTGGATCACCCATTCCAAGACCTTGTAACAGCGGCCAATTATAGACGGACAGAGTTACACTTGCTGGAAAGATATGATCTCCTCTTCAGCTTAGCCTACTCAAGTCATTAGACCCTGAGTGGTGGGCATGGATAGGCGAGCCGGACCCGAGATCTTCAACCTGCGATGCCAACATGTTTAACCGCTAGGCCATCGCGCCCACATATATATATATGTATAATTGTATGAAAAAAACTCATTCCCAACCGACTTAGGATGCTATATTGGTTGACAAAACCAAATAATCGTATTTGTTGTTCAAATTCGAGCAACACTGAACA
This sequence comes from Styela plicata, assembly GCA_963675895.2. NCBI lineage: Eukaryota > Metazoa > Chordata > Ascidiacea > Stolidobranchia > Styelidae > Styela > Styela plicata. The sequence goes on along the minus strand of OZ023146.1, from coordinate 19,669,593 downwards.
GGAACGAAATAGTTGTGTATTAATTTTGCGACTGGGCACAATAAAATTGGCAAAAGTTATCATAAAAAACAAAAGTTTTAAAATGTTTGCGATACGCAAACGCGACTCAACTTGAATCCATTAGAACGAATTTTCTTAAAAAGCTCAATCGATTCGAATTACCATGGATTAGAATCGATTCGATTCGAAATTCTGAAACTTACATCCATAGCCTGCATCATAGGCGGGAAAATCTGGAACAAAAATCCGTTTTTTCCTGCCAGGCAAAGGAAGCGATTTTTAAAATCGGGCAACAAATTTCCAAGAAAAACATTATTTTCGAGGTTAAATTTGACCCGTATCAAAGATTTTGAGCGGTTTATTTGTGCCTTATAGGTACGACGTTTAATACTGCCCTGACGAATTTTCTGCGTGTCGATTAAAAAAGACGACTAAAAGGAAACAAAGAAGTGGAATGATTAGGGTTCTACCGCCGCCCAGGGTAGCTACCACTTACTGCACTTTATTATTGCAGTTGTTGGATTCACGTTTCAAACAATCCTGTGTTATATTAGTGGTGATTAGTCAGTTCATTTCAAGCGCTGCTCTCAATCTCGCATAAAGTGAATTTCAAATTAAAAAATCGTTCCAATCAAGTCAAAGCATAAATTTTATTTTGTCAAGTATGAGTCACTGACGGACCGCGCCTCGGCGGCTCCTACTTGTCAAAACTTTTGGATATATATTTTCAACTGGAAGGTCTGAAGCAGTACCTACAAAGAATAAACCTATGGCCACTTATATTAGATCGATTAAAAGTAGATCGATAAGAAGCAGATCGTTAGGCCAGTTCTTAGGTTTGTTAGTTGGGTTTCATATTCTTTTTCAATCCGATGCTTGGCCCTCTTAGCCTGCCTATCTACCTTTATCTCTTTTCAATTTGCTTCCAGGCATCGACACAGTGATATATTCCCACACTATCGCGTACAAGCAATGACCCCTGAACCCGGAATCACAACAGAAAAATTGCAGTCTTGAAGGTTTATAATTCACACATACCACACACATGCTTGCAACCATTTGAAGATTTGTAATTCACTCATACCACACACATGCTTGCAACCATTTGAAGATTTGTAATTCACTCATACCACACACATGCTTGCAACCATTTGAAGATTTGTAATTCACTCATACCACACACATGCTTGCAACCATTTGAAGATTTGTAATTCACTCATACCACACACATGCTTGCAACCATTTGAAGATTTGTATTTCACTCATACCACACACGTGCTTGCAACCATGTGAAGATTTGTAATTCACCCATACCACACATATGCTTGTAACCGTGTGAAACTTTATATTTTACTCATACCACACACATGCTTGCAAACATTTGAAGATTTGTAATTCACTCATACCACACACATGCTTGCAACCATGTGAAGATTTATATTTCACCCGTATGACGTACATGTTTGCAACCATGAGAAGGTTTAAAAATTATTGATTTTAAAATTCATCGATTGATTTCGAATCGCTTGGGAAATCGAATGAGTGAGTTAGAAAATCGCGAATCAAATCGAATATTTTTGTAAGCCCCAATGAAAACTAGTTTCCAACAAGGGATGTCAATTTTAACTTTATTACCCAATATATGTTCGATCCGAATACTCATTACGTTGGTCGATTCGAAGCATCAAAACATTCGAATCGGCCATGCATCAGAATCGATTCGAATCTCGAATTTGCGACACTCCGCCCCACTCTTCTATGCTCTTATATCATACATTTGTACTTCTATGTCACTGTTCAATATGCATGTTATGTCAGGTCCACCTCCTTCGCCGGTTCTTTGTCGTGTTCATCAGTCTATGGTCCATCTGAATGAATATGAATGTCTTACATCCTCTTCTGCATGCTTCACGCTAAGATATTCTGGTTTCATTTTTTCTGGTCTGGTCCTGGGTTTAGGAATGTCCTTATGATTTTCCTACGGTCAAAAACGACTGAGAAGTGGTAGATGGTTTACCGTTGCACAGCGCAGGTACCATTGACTGTAATTCATAATAGCGGTTTAGTCTTTTCTGGAACGTTTTACACACGGAGTTCTGTTTCTGGTACCACATTTTGTAGTAGCTCTTTGCCAAAATGGCCTAGGGCTGGACAAAACCGAATCATTTGGACTTCGATTCCGATTCGAATAATTTTTTCGAATCAGATCGAATCACTAATTTCATGTAAATAACAATTGACTCATTTTTACTATTACAACTTGCCTCCATCGATAGCATTTTGTCGCTTAAAAATTAAAATTCTAGTTAATTTAGCAAGAACGATTCATGATGGATTCGAATAAATTGTGCTTCGAATCGATTCGAATTGCCTAGCTCCAAAATGGTTGCTAGGTAAATACCTCCAGGCGCCGTTTCCGTCCACGCTTAGAGAAAATTTCAATTAAAAAACGCCCTGCAGTGAAAAGATCGTTCTTATGCTCTATTAAAGTACCCTCTTGCAATTTTTCAGATACCAAAGTCAAGGGAGTAAGTTGGACGATCAATCATTGGTAGAAAACCACCATCAACAACCTGCTAATCGCCCAAGGCATTCAAACACAGCACCAAACTTACCTGCGGTCACCATCGAACAATACCCAGGCGACGACCAGGCTCTACTGGACGGGTCAAGAACATCTAACGGACATTACAGACCCAACTCATGGGGGTACCCTTATCAATTGCGGCAACAAATAGACGCAATGGAATATCCACCTAATATGCACCCCCATTTAGGTCCTCCAATTCATCATCAGCCACGAGCAAATTCGGGTCCACTTATTCACCCCCCAGTGCAAACTTACCAAATCGCACCACTATCACAAGGAGAACAACCGAATCTAAGACATCAAAATGTACCTGTTATCCCACCTTCATCCGCTGTCGCTCCAGCAACCCATGAAAATCTCGTTCCACTACCCCCGTCGATATCGCCTCCAATACCACCAAGATCTGTTTCACAAACACCGGCGACAACTCAGGTTTCATCGTCTTCTCAGGAAACTTCAAATCAATCATCTACAAGTCCCCAAAAAATTGACCAATCTGTCGCTCAAAATCAAACCCAATCATCATCTTCTCCCCAAATTCCTTTGAAAACTAAAGAATCGCACATTGTCGACGAATCTGTGGCGTCACCAAGTGTTCACCCTCCACTGACCAAGCAAATATCGAACGAATATGGAAGTTTAATCGATGTTTTGTATCGATATAAACAAAGCGTTCGAAGTTCAAGACAGAAAGAAATGCCGAAAGAATCGCCCGAAAGCAGACTGAAATTTGAGAGGGAAAAATTAAAATCAAAACTCAAAAACGAGCTCGGACCGCGACATAGGCAATCTAACAATCTTGACATGGTAATTGAAACGTTGCTTTATTTATGCGAAACGGGCGATGGGAACACTTTGAATAACAGATCGTGGCAAAGGGAACACTCTGAACACAGCAGATCCAAGTCGAGATCGAACTCTGCAATATTTCTGTCAGCAGAAGACACTTATCATTGTGACGAAACAGATGAAAATCCTATCAACAAAGCTGAAGACAAACTCAAATCCACTGCTAAAAATGGGGAAGAAAATTCAGAAACAAAATCTCAAGTGTCTGCTAGAATTGGCCAAACATCAGTAACACCACCGCCGTTCCAGAGAAGACCTCGTCGGCATGATTACCAGGAAATTGTGTTCCCAAAAACCGCTCCTGCTGTTTCAAGCCAGACAGAATTTCCGTTTCCATCAGAAGAAGAAGTCGACCGCATTCTGAAACAATCGGACCCAACTCCGCCGCCTGTACCTTTACGAAGAAATAGGAAAACAACTAAAGTTAACGACTCGGACCCATCCATGTCCCCCAAGTCTCCAGCTAGTGGCGGGACGGGAGCTTTACATATTCATTCTAACGCTGAATATGAGACTGAGAGAGATCGAACTAAATTAAGAAACCGTGTGGAAATTGTTGATCAATATGGAGATAGAAGGAAACATCGAAGAAGTTCATTACCCAGCATGCATTTTACGGAGAGCGAGTTGAAATGGCTCGAAGATACTGGCGTTAAGGATGAAAAGGTCCATAAACACAGAGGCAAATTTGAGGGAGGCGGTCGAGGAAATTTGGGGCCGAAGTTTAAATCAACGAGGCCCAGAAGGGACTCTCAACGGTTTGTCTTAAACCCGAAATCAAGATTGGTCGTTCATCAAAAATCGCTCGAAGACGAAGAGCAAATGCCTGATAGGATTTTGAGTCTTGATGATATGCAGATTGATGAAAAAACAGACGCTGAAGATATCATGACAGAGATAACAAGACGAATGTCAGAGAGAAATGACGCAGAAAACGGGGCAACTTCCCCAAAGCAAAGTCCGCATAATGTGAAACGGAGCGCCCCGTCTGACTCCGACATGGGCACATGGAGTAGTGCGGCATCGAATGAGCTTCCCGCACCACCGAGACGAAGATTAAATCGTTCAGAAGGGAAATACCCGAGTAGTGATAACACTCCTATGACAAGTCCGATTCACATGCATAGTGGTTTTCATACACCACCGCCAGATGGCAGTAGACTTTCCAGCACACCCTCCCCCACCATTCCACAAAGGACAGAGTCGCTGTCACCGGTTAGGATACAATTTCAAACACCTCCCTTGACACCCCGCACACAGCATAAGCAAAGTCCTTTAACACAGGACAACCGGTCAGCATCAGCGTCAAACGTTGCGCGCACAGGTCTCCGTTCACCTTCACCCAAAGCTCAATTATTAACCCCGACAAAAGCACTTGCACAGTTCAATCCCAGGAAACAACCTCAGAGGAGCAGTCCAGTCCCCCATCAAATGAAACCGACACGCAAACCTTCTTTAAAGCCTGGATCGCCGGCTTCTGCTCCTGTCACTCCGTCCATAAAATCTAAACTCGTACCGATCATCCCATTCCCAGCTGAGAAGAAATTCGTGAAATCAGTATCGGACGACTCCCCTGCTCGATGGGATGAAACTAAACGAACGTCACGTAAAGGAGAAATCATCACTTTGCCAGACGACGACGTATACTCAATTCCGTGGGATTGCAAGCATCCTGACGTCACAAATATTAAAAGTTCATCGGCCCGTGACATTACTAATTATCGCGTCACAAATGGTCAACAATCGTACGGTATGTCACGTCACAAAAGTTCTCCAGGACTGGCATTCTCGCATGGCGACAATAATAGGTTCTTTCCAATTCAGGAGCAAGTGTTAGGTCATAATAGCAGCGATTATGATGATTACGCTGTCCCGGTAAATTCCCCTCCCACTTCTCTTTCAAAACGAAAGAAATTGTCAAGAAGCACCGAAAATATCTTGAAAGATTACGGCACAGCATTGTAGCAAAAGTTTTTTTTTGGATATAAATTGCAGTTTTGTTCCGACTAGGTGCGAACACACTTCGGCATGTATGAGTCACCGATGGATCGCGCTTCCGCGTCGCGATCCATCAGTGGCACATACACTCCAAAATTAAATGTTTCATCCATAAAGATTTATCATAGCTTTAAAAGCAATAGATTTCTGTGTAAAAAAATAAATATTATATATATAAGTGAAATTTAAGCGTATTAGTTCTCATTTCTTACTATATATCTTTTTTTCATTGAAGATTTTTATGCGTTTGTATTTTTTTTTATTGAAATTCACTCTGAGCAAGGCCGGAAGCAGAGCCTAAATGGAACCAACTAACGGTCACTTAATCGCAAAGAGCTACTGAAAGATGTAGTGCCAGCAACTGCACTCTAAGCAGAAAACGTCCCGAACGGAACTTATCGAAAAGTGCAGTGATTAATATCTGCCCTGGGTGATGGTAAAACCGTCTACGACTTCTTCATACCCGTCTCAGGTTATTGGATATTCACTAGTCACCATTCTGTACCTAACTAGCATACCCATGTTTACCGTATTATATTACTTTTATGCACTTCCGCATTATTTTTCTCACACTGTAAACAAAATGCAGTAAAATCGCCGTTTTTTTACAGTAATACTACTTGGTGATGTTGAAATGAAACTAGAAATCGGTCGCGGTGGTCTAGTGGTTATCATGTTGGTATCGCAAGTTTGATATCTTGGGTTCGAATCCGGCTCGTCAATCCATGCTCACTGCTCAACCCAGGTTGTAATAACTAGGGTTGGCTTAGTCGACCATGAATGATCATATGTTTCCAACAAATCTAACCCTGTCCGTCTGTAAGCGGCCTTGGTCAGGGTGATCCTCTCTAAGGAGTGGTTATAATAAAGATTATATGATTTTCCATCTAGTTGTGGATCGTTGATAGTACGCGCCAGATCAGAAAAACATGAATATGAGTCACTGATGGATCGCGCCGTCGGGGCGCGGTCCATTTGTGGCTCATGCTTGATAAAATTAAATTTTCCGACTCAGACCCGTCCATCTGTGGCGCATGCTTGATAAAATTAAATCTTCTGACTTATACCCGTCCATCTGTGGCTCATGCTTGATAAAATTTAATTTCTGACTAAGACTGCCCAAGTCACGGTCCATCAACAGCTCATACTCTGCAAAAAATAGGGCGATTTCAAATTGTGGAAATATATACAATTACTGTAAATTAAACGATAAATTTACTGTACTTTTTTACAGTCTGTATATTAATGTGAATATTTATTTTCTTCAAAAGTTCATCTATATATATTTATCAATATTCAATCAAAGAGCAAAAGATCTTTACGAATTTGTGTGTTTTACATGATACTTCATTCTATTTCTAGCAAATGAAGCTAGACGCTTCGAACACCATATTGTTCCAGCTTTTACAGGTCCACTTTAGGGTACACTGTATCAAGAATGCAACAAAATCACTGCTCTTTGACAGTAATTCAACTTGGCGACATTGAAAAAATTTCAAAATTGAATTGAAAATTCAAAGTTCGCCATGCGTTCCATCAACACCCCATGTTTGGCTAATATTTTTTCGATACCGCCAAGTAAAATTACTATCAGAGACCAGTGAATTTGTTGCATTTTTGTAACAGTGTAGAATTGACTTTCGAAATCGGATCGATCAATTCTGCGACTCACATTTAGTTGTATATCAAACTAGCAAAGATTGTAAAATGCATCAAAATTCACGTATATTTTCTGAAAATTCATACATTTTGGATTCTGTTGATTTAGAATTGCTGGAAGAATCGAGTCGTCGAATGAATCATGAATCATCAGAAACTGATTCGAATATGTTTCTAGCATGTTAAGCCTTTATTTCAGCATATTTTTCTGTGCAGTTTCACATGAACAAGTTCAGCATAATATATTTATAGTTTGAATTAACGTTTTTGCATTAAATTAAATGAATAGACATAGCATATTAAATATTCAATTTGAAGTATAAGAACCCATGGGGTTAGGGCTGGGCAGTTCGATTCGAAGCAGTATTTATTCGAATCGATCGTAAATCGTTCATAAGAACAGAAACTTGTTAAATAAACTGAAATTTTCATTTTTAACGACAAATGAAATCGATTTGGACAAATTTGACCGAAATTCATTATGTTTTGTCGTTAAAATATGAAAATTGCTGCTCTTAGAAATGTAGTGTGGATTGAATATTTACTGTAAACCATAAATTTGTTGATTTTCACAATGGGGGCAAGTTGTGATAAAAAAATGGGATATTTTTTATTTACATGGAATTAGTGATTCGATCCGATTCGAATCACTTAGGACAGAGTAGGAATTCCCCCTCATCCTGCGGTAGAGGAAAACCAGTTCTGAATCAAGGGTGAAGGTTTTGGATTAACATTTTACTAATTTTTCCTGTACATGGTTTATGGTTGGTGGAGGAAACCGTAGGCAGCTCTTATGTGACCAACCGTGCACCGACGACGCGTCCTACAAGACCCCCTCGCATATTATCATCATTTGAACACTTTACTGATTGATGGCAAAGTCACGACTTCTCGTGCAGTAACCATTTCCAAGCAATTTTGCAAAGGCGAAGATTAACAGTTGGAGATCTTGCATTTCAAAATATATTAAATTACCTTCATACCGACTCTTTTTGACGTTGTATTGTGACAAAGCACATCAGATGCTGAAAATGCAAAAATATAAAAGAAAAGGACTGAAAGGACATAAAAAATCAAATTTAGTCAATTGCTTCCATGCGGTAGGGATGAAGGATCATTTACTGATTACAATAAGGACTACGATTAAACCATCTCCCAAACTAGCCCAGAGCAAAACAATCAGATCAGGTTTGTTTGTTTCGATTTGATAAAATTGAAATTTGAAACACATTTAACAGTTCAAACAAAAAATAAATTAGAATACCTGCTTTTCTATAAACTTTTAAACTTCTATCACTTCAGTGTTTTCACTTAGTGGCCTTTTACAACGCGAAGGACGGCGTCTACAAGGCCCGGGATTACGTAGCCAAGTTATCGTCAAGTGATTATCATTCAATTACTGTCGAATAATTCAGTCGCTTAACCAAAAAAAATAATTAAAACTGATGTAGCAATGAAAACAACACATTTGAAATCGCATATTCACGTGGGGTAACACCTGTCGCAATTTATATACTTTGTGTATATTGAGCTGTTGACAGATGATTAAACCAAAACAATTTTGAATTAGGCAGTCGAAGGATGTCTATCTCGACAATACTAATTTCGGATTGGACAAATTTTTACACAAATTCAGTTGGGTATATTAATGATAAAACTCAAACACTTTGTACCTAGATCACATATTTTAGACATAGACATGTTTTATTTCGACACCTCTGTCGACACAAAAGGCAATACAAATAAAGATATCATATTACAGAGTTATCAGGAAAGCAAACAAAACCTGGAAAAAAAAAAGTGCCACAGAATAAGTTTCAAGGAAACATTAGAAGAAAGTAACACGCGTTTGCTTACCTACGTTTTGTATAGATATCCTTTATGGCTGATATCTTGTGCACCGTTCACAGTTACGGCTGACTTGTTTGCTTTATAAAAATTCTTTACTTTCCATTATCTATAAGTTCGTACACGAATTCAGATGATCGACCATCAATTAGGGTGTAATCATGTAAAAATATTACCAAAACACACAAAAAGATTCATATTATTGGAGCGCTTATACCCTTGTGCCACGCTTCTCTGTCCTAGTCAGTACTAGTTTATCTTATTCGAAAAATGGTGATATAAATGATTTAAGAATCGTTGAGCGATGCAATTGCTAAAATTTGTGGTATGATTGATTTGATGTGCATTACTGCACTGAATCAAAAAATGCCTATCATGGAGCGAGCGAACACCTGGGAGAACGACAGCGCACAATGTTTTTGTCATCCACTCCTCCGTGCAACGGGCCGATGATGTCACTATGATCAGAAATAGAGTTTCTTCCTGTGTTCTTTTTTCTTTTTGAAAGAACGAATTGCCAAAAATATCCCAAATATTTTCACTTTTTAATTCATAAATTTAATTTTACGCATGACCGATTTTACCCTTGATCGCTATAACGACTTCGGGTGCCGAGCAGTTGTTGAGGCGTTTTCTGTAACCATTGCTGTCCCTAGCTCAGTGATTGTCCGAAAATTTCCGTTTTCATATTCATTTTGGCTGAAATTAAGAGTCCGTTAAAGCTCTAGGCCCGGAATTCGACATGTCAACAGAAACAAAGAAAGTTCATCTGGGCATCCCAGAAGCTAAATTTGTTGTGAGTATTGGTTTTTTTAAATTTTACTAGGGATAACTTGACCGCTTTTGGAAACCAAACGCGGTTTAACAGTACGATAATTAAGGATAGGATTTCCTTTTTATTTCACGGGAGAGGAAAGCTGAGAATATAACTTAACAATATGGTGAACGACGACCTCTTGTGCAGACACCAGTGCCGAATCAGTGGTGAAGGTTTCCATCTTAGCATTTTACTCATTTTTTCTGCGCATGGACATGGCTGGTGGAAAAAGTCTTAAACAGTGCTTATGTGAACCAACACGTACCGGCGAGGCGTCCAGCAGACATTTCGCATATAAGCATCAATGGTATTCGAACCCAGGACATTAGTGGTGCGTATTTTAAAGCGTTAATTTAATAAGAACAGACAATCTCGTCCAGGGCCTTCCCGAATGTCATCAAAATAAAAACTGGCAGAATATTCTTATCCTAACTAGGGAGCGCCAATGCTGCAAGCATCTGGCATTGTCTCCCGGGTTAGGATGAGTCGCTTCCAACATTGGAAAATTTTTATAATAATCTGATATATAGGGGTCTCATGAAGTTTAGTACCATATATCCGATTATCATAAAAATTTCCCATGTTGGAAGCGACTCATCCTAACCCGGGAGACAATGCCAGATGCTTGCAGCAGTGGCGCCCCCTATTTAGGATGAGAATATTCTGCCAGTTTTTATTTTGATGACATTCGGGAATATGGTACTAAACTTCACTAGACCCATATATAGTACTAAGCTTTATGACACCCCTCGTCTGCTTGTTAGACCGTGATATATGCAGTTTGAGATCTCTGAGTGCAATATATTTATGATACATCTCTACCAAAATGATTTAATTGATCAATATTTTTTTTTATTTGCAGGAGGATGTCGATAAATTCATGGCAGAGGAGTCAGATTCTTCAGCCCAGGTGATTTATATATTTGGCACTTTCAGATACAATGATTTTTTTAGGTAACTTATGTGGGCGTGATGGCCTATCGTTAAACATGTTGGCATCGCATGTTGAAGTGCTCAGGTTCGAGCACTGGCAAGTGTGACTCGTTAAACCATGCCTACCACTAAACCCAGGGTGTAATAATTTGGGTTGGCTAAGCTGAACCGCAAAAGCGCCAGAAAATTTTGATTATAGTATATAATTTCCTGTGTTCTGTGGAACCATGTCAACATGGGGAGCAAAAACAATTTTTTTCTGTGGATTTGATCCGGATTTATGCAATAAAAACTTTCAGATAATACTATTCTGAAACATGTCTAAAATCAGGAACTTTGTCATATCTAATATTTTTTGGACATCCATGGCCTGATTTTAAATCTATACATTCTCAGGGAGCATTGAAGAAACTTGAAGAGAGATATCAAAAGTATAAAATGATGGAGATGTCTCTGAATCACAAAAAAGATAAATTAAAAAGCCAAATTCCTGAGATCAAGACGACTTTGGACATCGTGAATCATTTGAATAATATAAAGGTAATTTGTTTGGTCACTCCTCAGAAGGGGGGACGACAGATTTCATAGCAGTATTGTTGGTTTTGAACCTTCATGTACAATTCGTTTACTATGAGAAATCATTTTTATCTTTTAGGTAAAGATTCATTCAAAATATTAGCCATGATCCTTTTTTTGATGGAGTCCATTTGCTTCGAACGCATGTCTAGCAGAGTAACTGGTATTCTACCAGTGTGGTTCCCAAATGGTCACATTAACTATTAGGGCTGGGCAAAACCGATCATTTGGAATTAGAATCTGGTTGGAATAATTTTTTCGAATCAGATAGAATCACTACCTAATTCTTTCTATATGCCAAATATTCAATTTTTACCATTGTAACTTGTCCCAGTTTTGAAAATGAGGAAATTTATATTTTTTAGTGTATTCTCAATTCACACTAAGAGCAACAATTTTCAAATATCAGCGACAAAATATAATCTATTTTGCTCAAAGTTGACCACAATCGATTGCATTTCGTCGTTAAATATGAAAATCCTTGTTCACTTAAGCAAGTTTGTTCCTATGAACGATTCACGATTGATTCGAATTAAACATGCTTCGAAGTGATTCAAATCAGCCGGTGGGTAAACCGTATTCTCTGCTTTCCTCTCCCGCAGAATTAAACTGAAATATTGATTTTTCAAAAAGTGATCTAGAGGATGATTGCTCATGAATTCTGACTTCAAGATCAGCTGAGCATATTGCTGAGCAAGGCCTTTGCTCTCAATGATTTCCTATTCCATCACTATATCTCACAACCAGTGTTCTATTTCAACACTATCTCACAGCCAATATTCTCCTATTCCATCCCTATATCTCACGGCCAGTATTTTATTTTTTTACAAGGATAAAGAGGAGTCGATGGAAACTCATTTCCTACTTTCCGGTTCACTCAGAGCAAAAGCAACAATACCACCAACTAAAGAAGTTTGTCTGTGGCTTGGGGTTAGTAGACCTTTAGCTTTTATATTTTTTTTTACAGGAGTTCCCTCTAAGCTGGATCGAAAGTAGTGCTTAGAAGGACCCAACTAACAGTTAAATTAATTATTGTCGTTAAATTAATGTAAAGAGTTGATTGATAAAGTATGCGACTGCGCTCTAAGCGGAAAACAAAAGAATCTGAAGGATTTGATCAACGTGTTTCCTGCGTGTTGTAAGAGGCGACTAAAAGGAAGGAAAGAAGTGGTAGGTGGTTATATCATTGCCCAGGGCAGATATCACTCACTGCACTTGACTATGTTGGTTCAGTTCCGTCTGGGATTTTTTTCAATTGGAGTTTAGTTGCTGGTACATCTTGTAGTAGCTCTTTGCTTTCAAGTGGTCAATCTGTTCCTTTCAAGCACTGCTTCCGACCTTGCTCAGAGTGAATTTTAATAAAAAGAAAAAAAGTTGGTCCTGATGGTAGAGTGCAGTGGGTGGTATCTGACCTGAGCGACGACACCACTTTATTGTTTGCTTTTTGTTGCCTCTTAGGTAGAGCTGGGCAAAACCGAATTATTTGGAATTCGAATAATTTTTTTGAATCACAAATTCGATGCAAATAACAAAGTTTGCATTTTCGCTATTACATGTCTTCGTTGTGAAAATCAAAAAATTTCTTGTCGTTATTGTATATTCAATTAACACTTCATGTCTAAGAGCAACAATTTTTATATTTCAACGACAAAATATAGTTGATTTTAGTCAAATTTGACCAGAATCGATTGCAGTAGCCCAAACCATTCATTATGTGCTGAGCTGCGTTGTTATCTGTTTGAGCCGCAAGTCAATAATCAAGGATATGCTACTGCCGCCTCCCCAATCAACATTCATGTTGCCTGTCTGTGCTGTAATGTTGCCTGTCTGTGCTGTATCTGTCCTCCATTGTAATATTCATCCAGGTTTGGGTAAAACCATCAACACTGCCATTGATACCAATATATTTTCACATTTTTGACCACCTAGGACTGATATTTTATCTTGCGTATTAACATTTGCTGGAGATTTCCTCAGATGGAAGCAAAAAATATCGCGCAATTTTCCTATTTAAACCAAAAAAACTGTCATTCTGAAAGAATTGTGTATGTCCAAAAATGTATTTCAGTTGTCCGATATTATCAGCCGCTTCTATGATCTGCCGATATATTAGTAAACGACAAAATTAGGCTGATATATCGGTCGATCTGGGCTCTATTTCACAGCAGTTATAATGATTTTGAACCTACACTTTGGGGTTTGATGTCCAGAAAAAGCCATTTTTTCCCCTGTCTAGTAAAAGATATATCATAAAATATTACCTGTTGGTCAATTTTTTCTGACGAGATCCTTTTTCCTCGGGTGGTCGAGGCAATTCTTTTCTCACGAGATCCTTTTCCCTCGGGTGGTCGAGGCGATTCTTTTCTCACGAGATCCTTTTTTCTCAGGTGGTCGAGTAGTATCATCCTGCTGGTCTGATAAAACTGCGATCGAACATTCAATTCGCGAAAGTTATTCCATTTGCTTTCAACATCACAAGATGTATGATTTTGCCCTTTGCCAGGAAACATGTATGGATATACGTATGTCTAACAAATATATATTTTTGCAGGCCAATGTGATGCTCAACTATTCTGTCGAAGATGCGTTCGATTTACTGAACAACAATTTGAAAACTGCTGTGAACAATCTGAACTCTGTGAACGACGATTTGGACTATTTACGAGACCAGTGCACGACCACAGAGGTCAGCATGGCTCGCGTCTATAACTGGGACGTAATGAAAAGAAAATCGACCCAAGGAACAACTTCTAAATAAATTGGAAGAATAGAGGTCGATTTACTCGCGACAGAACAGAGGGAAGGGCTCATGTCTTATATGAATTTTATCTAGGGCCACGTTCCTTTCGTAGTTTTATAGATTCAGTCGGGACATTCATTAAAAATTTCCGCCCGTCTTCGTTGCACAATCATGTTAAACATGGATTTTCTATTGCTTCGATACTTCATTTCAGATATTCAAGGAATTTTTTCTCCCCCCCTCCAATTTGCGGCATGATGCGTCAGTGGCCCATACCAGATAAAACCTATTTTGACAGATTTATACTGGATTGGTTTTGGTCTGCCTGATAACTAGGCAAGACTGGCATTCAGAATAATTCCAGCTACTCTGCTACATAGGCACCCGGAGAACATCATGAACTCTGCTACATCAGAAGATAATTTATCAAAAAGAGACTTTCTTTATCAAAAATTTTGTTTTGTCACGGATCATGCCTCGGGTGGTGCTATCCGTCAGTGACTCATACTTGATATTTACGTTTGAGATTTCCTGATATGGGATCGATACGTGACAACCTGGCTTCCGAACTTCAAATCCAAAATTTTTCTTTACCAAGCATGGGTCACAGATGAAACCGCGCCTCAGTGGCGAGATCCAACAGTGACTCATATCCTACAAAATTGTTTAAGCTAAATTGCTCTTACTCTGTTTCAGATAAATCACTTGTAAAAAGATTAAAATAATTTTTTAAATATTTTGGGCGATAAAATTTACACAAATACAAAAAATCATGCTCAGAAAAAATTTGAAATATCATGAGCCGAAAACCCCTCCGGATTCAGAACTGGTTCTGCATGAGATGTCGTTGTTTGTCATATGGTTAAACCATGTTTTCTGCTTCTCCCACAGGATAAAAATATAATCCTACCTACTTACTTATAAGCAGTGTTGATTAGAGCTGGGCGGCATTAGGTATATTTCCAGTCAGATGCATACGTCCAAATGCGGGCAGGTTGTTGTTTCATGACATTGCAAAAATTCAATAGAGGCATATCAGCAGGTGTAAGTGAGCAAAAGACCCGTTTTTTTGTTGTTACTTGACATGATAATGCATGGACTTGGATCACGACAAATCGACATTGCGGAAATTAACGCGATACAATATTTTGGAAAACTTAATACCGGCATTTACTGTCCTACAGATATGCCGCCCAGCTCTAGTGTTGATGATTCTGAATACATTTGCAAATTTTTTACTCTGTGCTGCAGGGAATGGAAGGTTTAGTAGGTTTATTTGTATGAAATCAGTAGTAACCGATTTTTGAATCAAAGCTCAAAGTGATTTATCATTAATTGAATAAAATTGCACATCCGGTACGATACAAAATGGTGAAAATGTTTTTTTATTGATATTCACTCTGAGCCCAAGGCTTAAAGTCGCTTCCAAAGGGAACCAACGAACGGCCACATAATAGTAAAGAGCTACTAAAAGATGTAAGTACCGGCAACTGCACTCTGAACATCCCACACAACTGTCACGGTAAAGTGCCGTGAGTGGTATCTGCCCTGGATGATAGCAAAACCATCTACCACTTATTTTGCTTCCTTTTAGTCGCCTCTTATAACACGCAGGAAACACGTCAGGACTAACGTTTACACGTACTGGTTGTGCGATTTTATACAATTATGAATAATCTCCGCAGCAATCAATTATCATTCAGTGATTTTTTGTCGTTACAATACTTCATTAAAACTTCACTCTGGAATTTCTGGTCAAAATAGATCAAAAACAAGACTTTCGGTTTTGGCTTTATTTAGGGTTATATGTCTCGCTCTTGATTTTGCAGTGTTTTTGTAATAAAATATGTATATAAGTTGTTGGATGCTTATACATATCAAGAGGCTCTTGGGTGTAAGAGGTTCTTGTCTCCCGAAGCCTCGAGCTAATTAGTGTTTGCCACGGATAGACGGAGCCTCCAAGAAAATTTCGCAAGTGGGCAATATTTGGTGATAGATTTCTTGGTAGGAGGTAAAAAATTTTTTGAGTGTCTGCGGAGCAAATAAGCTGGAAAAAGATTGAAAAGCAGCTCAGTCTTGATGGTATTGAAGCTTCTATATTCAACCAAAGAAAATTACACCTACAGTACGGGCACCGATCGTTCCTCGATCCGTCAAAACTTAACAATAACATGTGTGAACAGAATATTTTGTAATAACTTGTAATTGTCGGTTCCAACCCCCAAAAAAATTTCCAAACCAGCCAAGATATAAGAGGTCCTTGACCATATGCTCTAACTTAAGTATTATTGCCCAATGTTATGGATTCTATAATGGATAGATCGGAGATGAAAGATAAAATCCAAGTTCTTTAGTGCTGGATGGCATTGGTTATATTTTTCACTGGCATACTGCTACGAAAATATTAGTACGTCACGTTATTTCCTGCTATCAAAAAGCACGCTATTGTGCAGCAGATTGCGGCACATCGTAATAAAAAATATCAGGTGTGCGTATTAAGAAAACCCGGAATGCTGGCGGGTTGTTGTTTCGTGACATTGCAAAGGTTCAAACGATGTATATGAGCCAGTAAAAGTGGGTTGGAAGCCTGTTTGCTGTTACTTGACGCAGTATTGCATCGGCCTGTGACAGATTCAGACAGCAAACCACAAAATCCCAGCGTCAAGTATTTTGGAAAACTCAATATTGGCATTTACCATCGTGTTGCCCTGACTCTCTTTTTTCCCAGCATGACTGGCTGAAGTGGGTGAATAATAAAGGACGGGGTGAAGGTTGTTCGATTTTAAAATATGCTCTGAACGGAAACACCAGCGACCTATTTTTAACAAAAGACCATTCCAACAAGGTGAGTGATAGATCAACCATAAACACCCGTTGACGAAGAATATTCGAACTGCATCCTTTGACATAGAAAAAATCACTCGGAGAGCAACGAAAGAACACTTTGCAGACGAAACTTTTTGACACAAACCTACAAACTCTGCCTCGAATCCTACTGGCATTGGTCACCCCCTCCCCCCCTCGAGTGTTTCCATATGATTTTTGTCTACAAGCCTACTACTAGGGCTGGGCAATTTGATTCGGTGATCCGAAGCACAATTTATTCAAATCAATGGTGAATCGTACATAAACACAAATTTTGCTGAATGAACTAAAAATTTCATTTTTAACATCAAAAAGCAATCAATTTTGGTCAAATTTGACCGAAATTGATTATCTTCTGTCGTTAAAATACGAAAATTGTTGCTTTCAGATATGGAGTACGGATTGAAAATATACTAAAACCTAAAAATTTCTTGATTTTAACAATTAATATTATTACAAATGGGATTTTGTTATTTACATGGAATTAATTAATTTGATCCGATTTGGAAAAATCTTTCTAATTCCAAATGATTCGGTTTTGCCCAGCCCTACCTACTACCAGACTGTCTGAATGCCTGCTATTCTGCTACAGACACCCAAAGAAAACGGGTACCACCACAAGAAAACCTAGCAAATGGACAATAATACATAACACGTGCAATAATTTGCATGATGTAAATATTTCTAGAAGATTAAAACATATCTTCCTGTTTGTTTGGTAGCAACTGAAAAAGTTCAAAACCATCAACACTGCTATAGGATAGGATATCCTTTTTATCCTGCGGGAGAGGAAAGCCGAGAATACATCTCAATCATATGACGGACCACGACCTCTCGTGCAGATACCAGTTCCGAATCGTGGTGAAGGTTTTTGATTATTGTATTTCTCATTTTTCCTGTGCACGGGCCTGGTTGGTGGAGGAAGCTGTAACCGCCACTTACGTGAACCAGCTTGGCGTCCAGCAGACCTTTCACATATAACTATCATCCCTCATGGGATTCGAACCTGTGTTATGACGTTCAGAGATGTGTAGCTCAAAGCGTATTCCCAACGCTTTACCGGTTGAGCTTACCCTGAAATAGCAGTGTTGATGATTTCGATGCTTTTTCGTTTAACTGAAGCAAATATTCCTATCTACGAAAACTTATTCACAAGATCTCAAACAATATTTATTTTCTCATATAAGATCGGAAACAATTTTCCAATGATAGATAATGATCAAGAACAGTAGAATGCTTTAGAACAGTAGAAAATGGGAGAATAGTTGAGAAAAAAAACATCTCAAAACATAGGAAAAATCAAAAAGTAGTTTGTAAGAATCCTACACCGGTCTTAAACTAGTATTCGCATGATAGCTTGTGGTTAAGTTGTATTACAGGATAATAATAGATGGTTTCAGTTTTGTGTGCCGAGTCACATTCACACTGGCAGAATTCAGGTACAGCTCGAAGAAATTAGTTGACATTCATTGGAAGAAAACTCAGTATAAAATAAGGATGACACCAAGAAGGAAAACAAAAAAAAGAGTTATGTGGACAAATGTCAAATTCGGATGAACTTTTCACTTTTATGTTAACACAATCGAAACTTTTTATCAAATATGAGCCAGGATTATGCGAATGCGACAAGGTCACATTTTTTATATCAAAATTCACTGTGAGCAAGGTCGGAAGGAGTGCCTGAAAGGGACCAACTAATGGCCACTTAATAGCAAAGAGCTACTAAAACTAGCACTCTAAACGGAAAACATCCTAAACGGAACTGTACCACCACGGTAAAGTGCAGGGAGTGGTATCTGCCCTGGGCAATGGTAAAACCATCCATCACTTCTTTGCTTCCTTTTAGTCGCCTCTTACGACACGCAGGAAATACGTTCGGACTATTCTAAAGGCCGTACCTACAGGGCTTAAGCAGGCCAAAAAAAAAATTTGGCTAATATGGTTTTACAAAGAGTTCTAGCAAATGTTGGAATTTTGTATATATCTTAAAATTTTAACTGCAAAGCAGGCAATTTTATTTAAAAATTTTCCATAAATTACAAAAAATATTTAATTTGAACAAATATGAAAATAAACGTATCTAGTGGCGGCAACCCCACCATGAAGGCATAGAACCAAGATAAGTCATTTCCTAGAAGCCTAAATTGCTTCCCCATAGTATGAAAAAGTTTGAAAATTATCAGAAGTGCTTTCAATGAATAACTATCATCGTCTCCGGTCCTTTACTGTCATTTTCAAATCGTATTTTTCAAGAAATTCTTCCCGTTCTTTGTCGCTGAGCCGATCGATATATTGTTGCATCACAACTCTATGATGCCTTTCGTTGACATGCTGGAATAATAAGACTAGTTAAAAAAATTTCCTGGATCCAGTGTGTCAAAAATATTGTTTTCTTTGGGTGTTGGGAACGTTCATATCATTTTCTTCGTAAGGACAAAAAGCTATAAAACCATCAACATTGCTACTTCATAGCTTCCATATTAAAGATTTTCAACCTTTTTTACAGTTTGGCTGCTACCAGACATTCAAAGTACGAGACTTTTAAAATCTTCTTCTCCAAAAAAAAGATATCAAGAAATTTTTCAAACTTGGTAAAGGGGTTTAATATGGGATATCATTTTTATCCTATGGGAGAGGAAAGCCGAGAATACAGCTTAAGCACATGTGGAACCACAACCTCTAGTACAGACACCAGTTCCGAATCGGGGTGAAGGTTTTTGATTATCGTATTTCTCATTTTTCCTGTGCATGGACCTGGTTGGTGGAGGAAGCTGTGAGCGGCGCTTACGTGAACAACCTTGCACCGGCGTGCACCTTGCATATAATCATCCCTCACAGGATTCGAACTTGCATCATGACAATCAGATATGCGTAGCTCGAAGTGTATTTCAAATGCTTTACCGATTGAGCTAAACGGGAACCCACAACATCAATGGGTGGGGTGCGGTGACCTGGTGGATAAACATGATAGCATTGCATGTTGAAGTTCTCCACACCCACCACTCAACCCAGGGTGTAATACCTTGGGTAGGTTAAGCCAAACAGGATAAAATCATATCTTTACAACAAATCTAACCCTGGCCGTTTATAAGTGGTCGCCGGTACAGGGCCTTGGGCAGGGCGGTCCACTCAAGAAATGGCTAGAAAAAAATCATATACTAATTAAAAAGTGGCTCTCTAGGGAGCAAAGGTTGAGAACCGCTGTTCTAAATCACAGCCACATAAAGCAAATCAATCAAACTTGCCTTTCTTCCCCAAGATGCAATGCCGAGGCAGATCAACAACCAGATTACCATGGATGCGCTCGCGATACGAATCCTTGTAACCCACATATCACTGTTGTACTTGTCCTGACTAAAAATAGAAAATATAGAGATTCTTAGCTTTCTCTAGAAAAAGGTGTGATGGCATAGCGGTTATTATATAAGATAGAATATCATTTTTATCCTGTGTAAGAGAAAAGCAGAGAATACAGCTTGACCGTATGACGAACTACGACCTCTCATGCAGATACCAATTCTGAATGGGGTGAAAGTTTTTGGATTATCGTTCTTCTCATTTTTCTGTACATGGACATGGTTGGTGGAGGAAGTCGTAAGCAGCGCCTACGTGAACCACGTGCTCCAACAAGGCGTCCAGCAGACCTCTCGCATATCATCATCATCTCTCACGGGATTCGAACCCGCGTCACGATGACCAGAAATGCGTAGCTCGAAGCGTATTCCCAATGCTCCACCCATTGGGCTAACCGGGCACTCCCAAATATGAATGAATGAATACTTTCATCCCAGACTCCCAGGTCAATATAAAGTAATAGTACGATATACATTGTCAAAATAATAAACAAACAAGGATGTCATTGCATGCTAAAGATCTTGGGTTTGAATCCAAGCAAGTCCAACTCTTTAATTATAGACTGGCAGAATGCCAGACACTCGATGAAATGAAAATTCCTTCCATCAGAAGAAAATTTATCATTCAGCAATAAACTATTTCGTGTATATATCTGGGGCTAGGGGATAAAGGAATTTCTAGATTCTGTCACCTTTTGGCGAACATTACAAACCTTAACTAGATAAGTATTTAAAATATGGTTAACTATTTTACGGTTCAGTTCTATAGAAGATGTTCTCTGCTTAGAGTGCAGTTGATGGTTTCATATCTTATGAAGCTCTTTCCCATATTAGTAATTGTTGGTCGCTTTCTGGCACGAAAAGAAAAGTATCTAAACAAAAATGCCCATACACTCACGGCAAGGTATCTGGAATGGTGTCACGGAATTTCCATCGGCCAGACATACGTAGAAAGAATTTGTTTAATTGTGAAATATTCACTAATTTATCTTGTAATACTTCTGGTTTATCTGGATTGGAAGATGAGGATTTCTTCTCATTCTTTGTGGTAACGCTTGAATTGTGTTCTGAAATTAATATCACCATGTAAGAGGTCTTATCTACTTGATAGCCTTCTTTTCGTGTGGTAATCGTGTCAAATTGACAGAAGAATCTATATGCATCATCAGTCAGTTGGGCGCAAAACTTTGATTTCACTTTTATGCCCCTACACAATTTCACACCCCTTGGGCGAATGCTACAAACTTCTTGCTATGTCCATACCACAAATGCGTCATGGCGCTTCCCACTTTTAGACTAAAGTCAATTAAGCAATAATTAATGAAAGGCAATTTTTGTTTGAAAACTTCCTGATACAACTATTTTGTGTGAAATGGCTACCATTGCGAATTTTAAGTATTGTACTAATTGACCAACGGCGGGTTTCCTCTGGGCACAAATTGACGAATCACTTCCCAAGGCAACCCAGGTAAAATTTGATTTTGGCCATGTAGAAGAGGAAATCTGAGAATACAGCTTAACCATATGCTGAACTACAACTGTAATAATAATAATAAAGAAAAAAATAAATAAATAAAGGAAAATCGAAAGGGAAACGAACATGTGACAAGATACCGTACCGTAAAATAGTACAACATGGACAGACAAAGGCAAGTTGAAATAAATTTTATCAATTATCAGTACTATTTTTTCAGTTTTAATTTATACATGTATAAAAAATTTAATTATACCGATATTAAAACAATATGTCAACTACAGATCAGCATTCCCTGACTTTTCACAGTAGGGTACAGAGTAAGTAAAGGTACCGTACATCGCAAATTTAATCGGGCCACTAATTGATCTACCAGTATGTGTAATTTTTTGGAAAATAAAATCCCCAAAAACATACTTTGCACTGACACGAATGATGGGCCTAACCCAGCAATACTCCCATATGGCCTACGGTATAATCATTCCTCATTGGATGCGAACCCAGGACGGTCAGCGTTGGAGCTCCTAACACTTTGAGCTGATCCTGAATCGGCGCCACGATAACTTCTGCATTCGGACCTTACCTTTAACAGTTGAAAAACACCTTGCAATCCTCCAACTTGCTAGAGGTTTCCTTGCCAAAGCTTTGAAAACACATCTTGATGAAACTAAATGCACCATTTTCACCAGACCCCGGTGACGACAAATGACCCTGTCAAGTTTCAAAAGTCCGGGACTGACTTTTAACACTGAATAGCTCGCATCAAAGTCAGTTAAAATCTGATTTTGTGTGCGGAGTCTCATTTCTATTGAGCGCGTGTCATTGACTACAGGTGACCACCTAGTTTACCTAGCATAAATTTTGCTCTTGAAAAACATAAGTTGGTATAGAAAAAGATCCTATCGTTTTTTACTTTAATGCCTGTACCCACTTTCTCATTCAAAAGAAATATATGTACCGGTAGCTAAAAACCTTCACTTCGATTTGGAACTGGTGTCTGGAACAGTATCGGATCGGGGGGGCATGTGCCGCGCAAATTTTTTCGGAAAAATTTGGAGTGTAAAGAAAGCAGTAAAACAGAGAAGAAACGCTATTTTTTAATGGTTATTTTGGTTAAATTCCAAAATAGCTAAATTTTCGATCTCTTCCGGCGCGCAATTACGCTTCCATGACTAATTTTGTCCAGACTATTTCGTGTCATTTTGCTTTTAATATGAAAGTTTTTACTCTTTTTTCCAAAAAAAAAAAAACGGACTTGCATACACAAATCAGGACCACTTCTATGGTAGGACGGGATATCATCTTTTTTTATCCCGCAGGGGAGGAAAACCGAGAATACAGCTTAACCATATGGCGAAAAACGCCCTATCGTGCAGATACCGAATCGGGGTGAAAGTTTTTTTTTTTTGATTAACGTATTTTCCATTTTTCCATGAACCGTACACCAGCAAGGCGTCCAGCAGACCTCTCGCATATAATCATCACCCCTAACGGAATTCGAACCTGCGTCATGCCCGATCTATACGCTCCGATGACGTTTAGTTTGTGACGTCACAAGGGTCTCTTATTTGGCGGGAACAGATCTCCAACCACGCACCTGTTGTTGTAGTTCGCTTGCTTAATATAGCCTAGTTCAGCGCTTTACTTGTCGGAAGGATTAGTTATCATTTTCGGAATTGGATATACAATATAGCCTAATAGGTGAAGCAGAGGTTTCGAATGTTGCTACGGTATTAACTCATAAGCCGGTGAGGTGAGACGTTTAACGCGTGAGTACTTTTTTATTTCAAACTTTCGGTTGTGTTACGGGGTCACGATTGAGTTGTTGACAGCATTTTTTCAACAAATATAACCTGCTGACCTACCTCACTTAATAAATCCACTGCTTAAAGCGCCATTTGTTCGGCCAAATTCAGCTGAGAATTGCCGGTAGCCTTTAATAGCTAGCCTAGCGATTTTCCGGCTTTTGCTAAACGGTTGCTGCTCATTTGGTATCTGATCTTATCAAAGCCGCCCGTCAACAACTCCACCAGAAAGAGCCACATTTTTTGTTTACGATCACAGAAGACAAAGAGTATCGCGTAAGATTACAGAAAATTTTGTGATGATTGTGAGCAAATTCAAACCAAAAGTCAAAGCACGAAAAGCATTGAAATTTTATTCAAGTCAAAGATTATCAATATCAAAATTACCCGCCTATCAAAATTATCCTTTGCTAACCAACTGACACATCGGACATGAAATGTGGAATGTAATAATTGTAGAAAAACTGATGCCCATGAGCGATTAAAAATTATTTTAGCATGCCCATGAAACTCATGAAAATGAAATTCAGGGGCGTATAGACCTTTCGACTCTAGTTTAAAATGAAATTTCCGTAAGGAAAGCCTTACTTTCTTTCTACCGCTAGGTGTTGCTAGATAACCGCAAAATTATTTTCAATGGTGCTAAAACAAACCTTTTTGCCCGGCGCGGTTAAGCGCGATGGTGCTGTCCGACCGCCCGCCGGACCGTTTCAAGCCATAGCAAAACATTTCGAAAACCCAAAAAAACAGACCTTTTATAGATCTGCTTGAAAACTGTTTTCGATGTAGAGCAATTAGGTGCGGTGTTCAGCCTCATTTTAATTTGAATTAGTGTCGTATGGTATAGGTTGGTGATAGACTCACAATTTTTAGGGTAAAATTTTACTCTAAATAGAATGACTCACTCCTGATACCGTACTCGGACAGCGTTCTGGTTCAACTCAAGCGGGAAAGCGTGATCGAGCTTCACTATTGGCTTAAACGATATGGTTTATCCCTTCAGTGCGTAAAACGCCTAGTAAGTGCTGGTCAATGCGGCCTTCATTCGGGATTGGTGTCTGCACTAGAAATAATTGTTTGCCATGTGCCTATGCCGTATTCTCGGCTTTCTCTTGCAGGGTAGTAAAGAATCCTACTCTTCATACCTAGGTTGATAAAGTTTCATAGATAACTTTCAAGGTTGCCAACCAATTCATACCAGCATGTTTTGTTGCGTTAATTCATATCCGAAAACATCACGCTTGGGTCAGTTCATACCCTTCGTAAATTTGCAATAGATTTGATGTGAAAAGTGTGGCTACATGTATTGTTTCAATATTCAATTACGAATTTCATGCATGAATAACAATAATACCTAAACATGTTTGACAAAGGTCAATCTAAAAGTCGCTAATTTTGTGGAAAATTTTAAGGTTATGTGGTTGGTGCTCAAATGTTCAAATCGTCGTCTTTTCAGCAGAATAATAAAAGTATATTTTTTGGCAAACTTGCACAAGATCCGGATTTCACTAGAAAGTTCAGGATTCCAATAACTGTCCCAGCCTCTCTTAAATAAATCAATCAAAATAAACCTATTTTTTCAAATTTAATTTCAGGACTGTTTGAATTTTTGTAATGTCTCCATATATAAAAATATGCCACATAAGCTAAATTTTATACTACCTTGGCAGTAATCAGGATAATTGGTATAGAGTTAAATGGCCATTTACACAGATTTTATTTCGAGTGATTTTTTTTTATAGCCCCTTCTTTGAGTGGGTCACCCTGTCCAAAGCCCTGTAACAGCGGCCACTTATAGGCGGACAGGGTTACAATTACTGGAAAGATATGATCTTTCCCTGTTCGGCTTAGCCTACCCAAGTTATTACACCCTGGGTTGAGTGGTGGGAATGGATAAGCGAGCCGGACTCGCCGGGGGCTCGAACCCGAGATCTTCAACCTGCGATGCCAACGTGTTTAACCACTAGGCCATCGCGCCCATATATTTTTTTTCTGATAAAGCAAGTTGATTTTGAGATTTTGCAGTCCAAATTATTCACACAAATTTTTATTCAATCTTTTTGCTGATGCTGCAACACAATGAATCACGTTTCCACCACTTTTTAGCAAGGGTACAAATTAAGGACAGTGATTTTTGCAGGGTACGAATTAGCCAAATCGCTTGTATTGGAATTTTATACTTGTATGAATTGGCCGTCACCCAACTTTCAAACTTCAATTGCCTATTAATCACAGTGCTATCGATGATGACTGAACCAACTATACATTTCCAAATTATATTTGATCATTTCTACAGTGGAATATATTACAAATAAAATCGAAAGTGATTTAAAATAAACTGTTAATAAATCAGGCTGTTTATTTGCTTGACTGACAAAAAAAATTCGGCCATTGCAAATTTTATTTGTTTATAAATTTAATTGGCCAATAAAACATAATTTAGACGTTACAAATTGTATTTGTTCACGAATGGATGTCGCAACAGTGGAATATATACAAACAAAATCAAAAGCCATAAAAAATAAACTCCTAATGAAGATTAAGTTTATTTCCTTGACTGGCAGAATAACATAATTCAGATGTTACAAATTATATTTGTTTATGAATTGAGCATAGTTAGTAATTGCTATAATAGAATATATTACATACAAAATAAACTGTTAGTTAATGAAGATTGTCATTTGCTTGAATGACAAAAAAACATAATTTAGACAATACAAATTATATTTGTTCGTTAATAAATCAGAATTGCTACAGTTAGTCAATAATTGCTACAGTGGAATATATACATACAAAATCAACAGCGATAAAACTTGCATGGTCGTAATAAAAAATATCTAAATTCTAATTGTTAACAGAAAAACATAATTAAGATGCAAAAAATCACTAGACTGATGGCTTTTTCAGTGCTCTAAAACCTTGTAAATTCCAAAATTTTTGTGCACCTTAGCCGAAGGCATATATGTATAATTTGGCATATATCAGGAGATTTCACCGATGTATGAATCAATTTATAATCGAACTTAAAGTTTCAGCGCCAATACAAGATTGTTTAGGCTCCCCATCTGTATGATGAGGTGATGTTTCTTTCATAATAATCGTCATAAATAATAATAATGAACATCAAGTGCCGCAATAAACTTTATTTATTTACTTTATCTACTTGGCTCGCACATGACAGCAATAATTGGTCACTGTGCCGCCATTTTATTTAATATCATGCTTTGTTCATTGGCACAGTTTTTGAAAAAATAATATACTCTACACAAAACTTAATAATCACAATTTTTGCTCAAAACCATTAATTAATCATAATGAATCCCAGAAATTTGTATTCGAATTGGCTTAATCTCACGTGTATTCGAATCTCGAGCCTAGAAGAGCCATTCCCACTGTTGGATATGTCAAACTCATCTGCTGTAAAAATTGTCAAGTCAAACAAGATTTTTTTTCAATCACATGGACATGAATTCGGTGAGTTTGGGCTATTTGATGCCGATTAGCATGAAATGGAGATTTTGCTGAAATTAGCATTTTAGGATTGTTGACGTGACCACCAAATCTAAGTTCTCCCTCACTATTTTCCATATTGCAATAAGAATATAATATTGATAAAAAATCTAAATCATATTTTTGTTTGCTTTAAAATATGCTGTACAGGTTTGGAATGACATGCTTTAACCGGCCAATGATGTAAAATGTCGTTGTATTCTCAAATCAAATTGAATATTTTTTAGTTTTAAGGAATGATCAAGGGATGACTAACTATTATTTCCAATAGGCCAATTCACCATAACAGGACCAACTAAAGTTTCACGATCATGCTGATCATCAGAGACTATTGTATAAGTGACTTCTAAGATGAAGGAATCTTCGGGCAACTTTGGCAATTGAAAGTAGAAAGAGTGGTGGTTTTTTTTCAGCCATTTTTTTGAAACTTCGAAAATGTGTCGAATGGGTTGAATCAATGCGCTTTCAGGCTCCACACACTCCATAAAGAGTTTGATTTTGGTACCTAATGTAACAATGATCTCGTAAGGGATGGGGAAGCCCGTCACGATTGGGCATCCACTGCTGCTCAGTTCATTGGATCCTATAAGATCATCCCCCTTCCAAAAGTATGACGTTACTCTTCCAGTACTTTCAATACTGAGATTATTTTTAAAGAGAAATTCACATTGACATAAAGAGCCTATTGGTTGTTCTAAATCACACCAACAAAAGTCCATAACTTTGAACTGGATTTGACTCGTTTGTCCAAGTCCCACCATTTCAGATCTCTCATAGCGTCCCTCTTTCCGCTGCTCATCAACATGAGTCAGTCTAACAAGGACTTTTTCGTCATATTTTGAGCTGCAGAAGGTTCTCATCTTTATTGTGACAGGCTCAATAAAAGTTATTTTTGAGCTAGAAATTCCATCAGATTCTGGAAAGTCGTATATGAGAGTCTTGTCCAGCTCACAGGTGAGAACACGTGAAATGGGAAGGGAGTCGTCGCATTGATGCTCAGGTGGAACGGCATTGGATTTAAATAGAAAGTGCTTTTCCTCAAGAACTGCTCCAGGGGGAAAATATATTTCAAAACCGTTGAGTTTGACCTTTCCCCCATCTCTTCCAATTGTTTTATAAACGATGTCTGGTTGGCGCAGTACATTATCCAACTTCATTTGAACCAAATCAGGTTCTTTTGAAACATCAGCTGAAATGTGTACATACATCATAGTTAAGTTATTTACTGATTCACAATTTTTTCTATGTATCTACATGCCGTAGGATAAGGCTAAAAAGTAAATTGGTAGATTATTTCACCTGCGCCCAGGGCAGAGACCAGATATGAATATGATTTCAATCTCCTTATGGATATTTTGTACAGTGGCTATCTATACACTTTTAAACTAGTTTCATGCCACTTAAGGCAGTGTTAGCTGGTTCCTTTTAGGCACAGATTCCAGCCCCCTTAATAGAGAATCTAAATTGAAAAGACATATTTGCTTCTGTAGAAACACAATTTTTCCCCTATAAAATAAATTAATTCCTTAACAACTTAAAGACATTTGTTTTCAATATCCATCAACTAGGGCGCCTTCAATATATTGGCCTCGAATCAAGCATTTCAGGAATATTGGTATTGGCCAAAATGAGCCGACATTTATCTCACATTTATCTTTTATATCACCGGTAAAATTTGATTTAATCTGGAATTAATTGAAGGGTCTGACCCAGGATTTCCCAAAACTCGACCCAATTTTAATTTCCATGAAGGTGTTCGTTACTAATGTAAAAATATCTATCTTCTTTTCATATTTTGTTGGCTTCCTGAGCATATTTTTTTATTGAAATTCATTTTGAGCAAGGCCGGAAGCAGAGCCAAGAAGGAGCCAGACTAACGGCCACTTAATAGCAAACAGCTACTAAAAGAAAGAGTATCAGCGACTGCACTCTACATGGAAAACATTCAAAACGGAACTGACCGTTATGGTAAAGTGCAGTGGGTGGTATCTGCCCTGGGACGAGGACAGAACCATCTACCATTTTATCAAATAATATTGATTTCCTTTGTTTCCTTAATGTCAGTTAAAAAAAATGCTATATAGGACCTCTTAACGGTACCGGCCCCACCCTCAACCACGGAAAAAATTTATACAAAAGTAGTTAAGCTTCATAACCTACCATCCTCATTTTCCATTTCCATTTTACTGAACCACCTTTCAATTCTATCAGACATCTTTTCAATTGTACTCAGTTCGTAGCAAATGCATGTCATCTCAAACCGCTGCTTTGAAATAGCCATCGGGTCATAATCCTGATTGAAAAAAATCACATTAGTTAATATATTGGAAAATTCTGAATGTTGATTAGCAATTATTTTAAATAATTTGTTATATATTCTACGACATTAATCGGCAAAAGCTCAAACAAAAAGATCACATTTAAGTAATTTTATGCCAGATGGTGGCTACGTGCGATTTTGAAGTGCACGTCTCCAGCACAATGGCTGACGGCTATACGTTTTTTTATCTTTATGCATTCGATATAAACATGTGCTTCTTCAGCAACTAGAACCTAAATCCATGAGTGATATATATTTTTGATGATTCGAGTGACATACGACTACTAGTACAGGCAGCCTACTATGTCCCGGTATCTTGTGATATTACCAAATAACACCAAATAGGAATAGATTTTTAGCGTCCAAACATTGAAAAACTTATAGACAGGCCAAACCAAGCACTATAATCTACAAGTAAAACTCAGCTAGTCCTACAGCTCGACGACGAAACAATTTCAGCTTTGTCGTAGAGCCGTTGCAGCAAGAAATTCTATTTAAGAGTACTTTTGTAAAGTGAAAGCAAACAATTGTCTAATTATCTAATAACATGACATACTGATATAAGCTTTTTTGTGCTATCACACAAGTGGTAATACATTTTTACATTGGCTCTGCTCATTTTTCTACATATTAGACTTTTTTTTATCAACCGACCAGGACTGTCGAAAATATTCGAATCATATATTATTCGACTAGATTTCTACAATAATTCGGAATTAACTAAATGATAATTTTGGGTTTTTTCAGAAATAAGATTGAATTTTTCAACAAATTATAAAATGACTAAAAGATGTCTTTGTTTGTTTTTATATGACATCTGATTCGAATATTCAATTCTTAAAAAATTATTCGATTCAATTCTGAAAACGAAACTCTTATCTCATCTCGATCACCAAAATCTGTGATCATCCCTATCACTTCCAAAATATACACACAAATATCAATTGTGATCAGATTTCCATATGTTGTCAGCGCATTGTTGACATCAGTAAAATGTCACATTCCTTAGGCCAAGATTTCAAAATGACGAAAGCATCATATCAATTCGTGCTCATTAACTGGTTTATTGCCGGTAAACTGTTATAACCCTCACCTTATTAATCATATCGAAGTTATCAGAACTTCCAAAGCTTCCGCCAGGGCTATTACTCTGGAGGAAAAATAAAAATTTATTTAATGAAAAGGCATAAATATCACAGAGGAGCAATATTCATAGAAAAATGAGTGTTATTACCATTTTTGGAAAAATAACTTGGAAGCCCTTTCCCGGGTTTTCCTGTACAATTTATGTTGATTAATAGAATTAGTGGGAATAAAATCTACAAAATATTGACCAGAGTCGTTAGTACCAGACGCTTATGCACTAACCGCCAGAAGAATTTTAGTCAAATCAGCATCAGGGATGGCATAATGTCAAATATCAAATACCATCTAAATTCAACCATGGTGAACTGTTGCATTTTAAATTTTTTAAAAAAAAAAAATAGATCAATTTCAGAATCCTGAAAATTTTGATTACAGTAGGGGTGGGCGTGAAAGAGTTGACTTCTCCAAAATAATATCCATCTTAGGCAAGTTTTTTTGTCAACATATTTTTGGCCCTTGCCAGGCTGGTTTCAACAGCGATATAATGCATTTTGAGATGGATTTGAATAGAATAGCTGTAACATTATCAATCCTTCGAATTTGATGAGACTGTCGCCAATAGAATTCAAGATACGGGTGTTTCAAATTCATGATGTGGGAGCAAAATGATGTTCATTTTATAGTGAGACACCTAGTGGACAAAATGAAAATACGAGAAAAATGTCACAATTGACTGAAATTTTTACTAGATAGCTTATGATTTTACATATTACAATTATTAAGTTCATTGTCCTGTTGAATTTACCACTTTTCATTGTTTTTTTGCAAATATTTCACAATTTTGACCACTAGGTGCCACAAGATTGACTGTTTTTGATCAGGGACCTGTCAAACTTAGCAGCTAGTCAAGCATTAAATTTGTGACAATATGAAATTGTCAAAAGCTTGAGATCCGTTCTTCTGTGGCCGTGGAAAACCGAACTAAACACAGACATACACAATTTATGGCCATGCACAAACCATAGATAATGGCGGCAGTTCATCTATTACCTAATTAATTAATATAGTTCTTGATACTCTGTGTACTTGGTTAGAGTCTGGCAGGAATACTCAGAAGACTTGGCTTAGTAAGAGTCATAGTGCAGCTGAGTCTGCCGTAGTCCATCCCTAGTATTTACTATAACCAAATTTCTGTGATATGAATATTTAAATTATTTATTTTTCAACAATCTATGGACTTTTTGTTATATAGCCAAATACACGTATCATAAAACTTACATCCAGAGTATCTTTCACGGAGGACGCCACAGAATTGCTTCTTCTCGTAACCTGTAAAGAAATAACCCATAATTACCAAATATCTTGCTTGAATGACATAAAGTGTTGCTAACTGGATTTTTCTTTAATGTTGGCAGTTGAAACTTGTGAAACATTTCCTATGCCAGGAACATCAGCAGTAAAATGTGAGTCGCATGCCATTTCTTGCTTATGTATGTCCCAGGCTTTTTGTAAAAAAAACCTAAACAGAGCAATTACTCACTCAGTGTGGGGTTCGAACTTGGCATTTTTAGAGATAACCTAACTTTTCGTCAAATATTAGTTGAAGAATAACTTCATAAACCAGGTAGGAAGACCGACATAGCCAAATGTACGTAAGAAAATTGAATGTAATCTGGAAAGATAACCGCCCTTGAGCAAAGTACAATCTCCCAATTAAGTACAAGATTAACATAAAAATTTAGCACTAGATTATTAACATACAAATAAAGAAGAGACGATACATGGTAATGAAGTAGGAAAAACTGTTCTTACTGTGAGTTTTGAAAATCTCCTTTGAATACTCTTCACACTGACAGATGAACTGAGCGATGTACCCATTCCGGAATCTTTGTTGCTTATATGAATGGAGGAGAGCATCTAACATATCAAAAAACAGATGTCAGTCAACGGCATCCTTTTGCAGTTTACATGCAGCAAGAGTTTGTAGTAAGACAATAGATCTTATTGCTAAATCTCTTCTGAAAATTTATGTTGTTTTGAAGGACAAATACGGGACAAATTTATAAAAATATGTGATTTAGTTTTTGCCAAGCACAATTCATCTGCTCAACTACTCTGAGCGGTTCTGTGGTGGTCTGTCTATCGTGTCTTACCTAATTAAAAAAAAAAGGTCCTTGCAATCTTACTTTGGCCAAATTCGAATATACCATGCTTAGTCTAGATGCAGATAAAAATATTTTTCAAATCTTTTTTTTTTGAAAAAGGATGGATTCAGCCAGGCATCTTGAACATAAGGGATAGCACTAAATGAACAAGTAAGACTTGGTTGTGGCGTTATATGAGAAATTTTGATCAAACATTAAATAAGTTTAAGTGTCCCTAATCATTTGAAACTGTTGTGGCATTGGAATCGAATTCTTTCATTCCTATCTGTCACAAAACCTCCTGATAAGCTTTTATGAAATGCCCGTCCCTAGTGCAAAGAGTGGTATCTGCCCGCGGCAATGGTAAAAATATCTCCCACTTCTTTGCTTTTTATTAACCATATGTCCAACTGAAGAGTCTATAAATACTTTACCGCAGATTTGGTCTCCCAGGCATACTTTTTCAAACCAGATGAACTTTGCTTACTCGCATGGATCCGCAACAGCTGATTATCCGACAATAACCCCTAAAAGTGAAATTAGTAATCGATAACATAGTATCTATTTGGCACAAAAAAACGATGCGAGCACTAATTGACTTGTCAATTATATAAAATATGCCAGGCGTGGGTTGGGTATATTATAGGAAAGAATAAATGATTCTTTTTTTTTTGAAAACCGACAATTGACTATGTGTGCACAAGTACTTTCTAGTTCAGAAAATCTTCGAAAGAAAGGCTGGTTAACGACATCAGGCACATATTTGTGATGTCCGAATAGCGATAGAGTTTCAGATTCTAATTTTATTGAATCTACTGATATTTACATTCGCTATATTCCAAACATAAAAAAATAAAAGTACAATTTGATTAGTATTTATATTATTAAATATTGCACAATTTGTATTTTCACATGTAGCAAACTTATGTGCCACTCTTGTAATTTAAAAAAGCGCCCAGAAAACAGTAATTTTCAACCATTTACGAAGCCATGAAAAACAGGTTGTTTCGGTCAATCTTTGGCCCCTTTTATGCCCAGATAACAATGTCTTTGTAAAAATGACATTTTTGTCTGAAAGCTTCTTTTTTTAACAACGTCATGCAATGCCATACAGGACCTGTTTCAAAAATGGGTAAAAAGTGCCTGTGCTTCAAAAAATAAAATTCTGTTGGGATTAGATGACAGTCAGTAAAGCTTTGTTGAATTGATCTATTTCGAAAATGTTATCATACATACCGTAATTTTTCTAGTTTTAAGGAAGTGTTTTTGAGAGATGTTTTGGTCTTCATTCAATGTACATAATGTTGACTGAAAAAATACAATGTTAATTAATGTTGCTTTTACGAATTTTCCTAAAATTTCTAGAAGCCATAAGAGCATTATGTGCCGGTGGGAGGGGAATATGAAAAATATGGAGAGGGAACACTTCACTTACCATCATGATCAATCTATGGTTATTAAGCTTCAGTTCTAGCAATAAGGGATACTGCTTTTTCTCTGGCTAGAACTATATTATTACCTGAAAACGCTGCATTTTCTTATACTTGATATTTTCAGCTATTGTTCTAGGTCTGTATTTCTTCATTCTTTTTTCTTGAACTTCTTTGACTGGCTGCAGGAAGCTTTTTTAATGAAATAGAAACAAATATATAACTAATGGCCACGGCCTTGGGAGTTGAACGGTCTGATGGCTCATAATCAGAGTCTTGGTTGAAATACTTTTCAAACAGAACAGAATCAAGTAGCATATGTGATGAGAGAAACATTGCAGACTGGAAGTCAGTTAACGCAGTTATTTGAAGAATTGGTCCAGTAAGTTGGAAATCTCATCAGGAGCAATGTTGAATGCTAATTACTAAAATTTTACATAATGAAAGTAAAACTGGAGGTACGATCAACGGCGGCAGAAGATCTTCCACATTGGGGGGTCCGACTCGCCAACGAAAAAAGTAAATTGACAGACTTATGCCAATGGAAATGCGCTCGCAAGAAACATTGCAAAAATATGACAAAATTTTGTGGAAAAACGGTATTCTTAGGATATGATTTGGTCATAAAAGGCCAGAAAAAAAATTTGCACCAGAGATAGTTTTGCAGATTGAGGGGGGCAGGGTCTGAGCCCCATCATCACCACCATTTCTTGTACTATG
>OZ023146.1:19621230-19634776 GCA_963675895.2 Styela plicata | reverse complement strand
TCGCTTTATATATATATATATATATATTTAAATAGAAACTCGAATTAGAACATTTCGAACTGAACTGAACTGCCATTGTAAAGTGCAGTAAGTGATATCTGCCCTGGGCAATGATAAAATCATCGAAACACGCATGAAATACATTGAGACTATTCTAAAAAACCCATACCTACAGGGTTGCTGGAATAGCACAGACAAATGGAGAAAGTATATAATTCGTGTAAAACAGGCAAAAAATCAAGGGGGATGTTCTTGCCCTAATATGATGAGGAAAAATTGTCAGGGATTAGCCATGCTTCACTTCCTGGGTAAGTTTATTCATTATTTATTTCAATACCAGTCACGGCCTATGCTTATAGGGGTCTTCATACTGGGCTGTAATAAAACAAACACAAGCAACAAAAAAAGAAAGCTTTTATGCTTTCCACCCAAAAACCCATCAATAAATGAGCTTAAAATAACCAAAGGAGAAAATCCCGGCGATTAGTGAGGAATAATGATAAATGAAATAGACCAGACTGAAAAATGTTGAAAACTAAGGAGTTTGGTGTTGCGCAAATATATCGGTACATTTGTCGGTGCGTGAAGTTCTCCTTATAGCCTAGTTTAAACATTATCCGAAATTCATCATGTTATAAATAGAATAATTTTTCAACACTTTAGATAAACGGGATTACTGAACTGAAGACTAACAGAAAAATGTTAAAACTAAGGAACTTGGAGATGCGCTGGTTTATCAGTGGAATCACAGCTCAATCAGCGTTGTTCTTGTATTTAAGTCTGAAACACACTGGCGGAATGCTACTCAGACACTCGAAAAATATAGGTTCCATCAGAAAAATATTTACCGAATGGGCAAAATTTCATGATTTATCTGTCGATAAAATATTTGGATGTCTCTTTTTGAGATCCCGTATAAAAAGCTTCACAGCAGTGTTGATGATTTTGAATCTATTTTTATTTATTCGGAGAAAAATATGAACATTTCAGACACCCGATGAAAATGAACATTCTGCCATCCTCGTTTGAACGGTATTCGAAATCCGCTACAATATAAGTAGAATAATGTTCCAACGCTTGAGACAAACGAGATAGCTTGGCCATTTTGCTAACCACGCAGTAATATCGTGTGTGATTTACGTCGAATTTTATAAAAGTTTATAATAGTTTCAACGTATTTACTGCGTGTTGTGAGAGAGATAAAAAGAACCATAGTAGTGGTAGGTGATAGATTGTTTTATTATCGTCCAGTGCCGATACCACTCATTGCACTTTACCATAGTGGTTCAATTCTGTTTGAGATATTTTCCGTTTTTAATTCAGTTGCTGGCAGTGCATCCTGCAATAGCCTTTTTCATTAAGCGGCCGTAAGTTGGTTCCTTTAAAGCACTATTCCTGGGCTTGCTCAGAGTGAATTTCAATAAAAAAAAAAGCAATTCTCGTCGTCCTGACACGCGTTAATCTCATTGCTTTTACTTTTACACACTTATCCCGAATTTTCGATCTCTCTATCGCTATATATCATGTAATAACTGGGATTATCCGATTTAACAGTGTCATATTTCAGATAATGGTTCGCCATTATTCGGTAATAATGTTACGGTCATCGTCGCACGCTATAGTCATCATCAACTTGGGCTTCACCCGTTCAGAAATATTCGTCAAAGCATTTTTTGTTAAGTATGAGTCACTGATGGATCGCGCTGAGAAGGCGCGATCCATCTGTGGCTCATGCTTGGCAAAATAAAATTTTTGATTGCGTTAGTCAAATTTTAAAACAATAGCGACGAATAGGAAGGATTTTATACCAATAGGCTTAGTTAATTACGCGTCATTGATGGATCACGTCGATGAGACACGGTCCATGTGTGGCTCATGCTTAACAAAATGAAATATTCGATTGGTGTAGTCGTTATTTTACATTGAAATTCACTCATAACCGGCAGCAGCGCCTGAAACGAATCTCCTGACGGCCAATTATACGGCAACGGTGGTACCAGCAACTGCACCCAAACGGGATTGAAACACTGTAATTGAGTGCAGGGAGCAGTGGCGTATTTGAAACTTTGAAAAAGGGAGGCGAAATTTAAAAAAAAAATTGCGGTCAAATTATGACGCCATAAAGGTCGCCGCAGGGAGAAATAATAATGAAAAAAATCTAAAAATGCAACGGGGCTAGAAAATGTTTGAAAAGATTCCAGGCCCTAAAACCGACTAAACAAACGAAATAATCATTGCGCGCCGATTAAATGATATTTTTGGTCGGCGAGGGAGGCGTGGGCGTGGCCCCCTTAAAAATGCTAGTGGTTGTGAGTGTTATATACTGGGGATGACAATGAGAAAAACACCTAGCTCTTCGTTAGTCCTAGTTTTTGATCGCTTTCTGCTGTTCGTAGAATATACGTTAAGACAATTCTTAGCAAGAGAGGCATATTGATACTTCCACAAAAAATAAGTTTCTCGGTGGATTACCATGATTTCACTGCACAATATAACGAAAAAGACAAAACGAATCGAACGCTGCTCAGTTTTTTTTTAACTTTAATACCAATCCGACGCATTATTTAGTAACAAACGCAGGTGTTCATTTCAATTGTCTTCATTTATGACGACAAAAATTATGAGAGATTAATAACTTTTGTGACCTCATAAATAACTCATATTAATAACCGTGAAACAATCTGTAACATTTATTACCTCATAAAACAAATCTTTAGATAATGAAGACTTGTTTGGGGCAAAACAAATTTATTTCGGACTTTCTTAATTTTTAGCTAATAAAGCTTGAAGACAAAGAAAAATAAATTGGACAGTTTTTGATCAATTTTCGAGATCGCGCCAGTTTTGGAACGATTCGATTCGAAATATTTTGGTTGGAGATTTAATTTGAAAATTTAAGTATTAAAATGTGGCAACACTGATTTCATTGGTAGAACTATTTTTCCACAGGATGAATCAAATGAGAAATTATATTTTGTCAAGCATGAGCCACAGATTGATCGCGCCTTGTCGGTGCAATCCACCAATGACTCGTGCTCGACAAAAAGTTTTTCTGTGAGTTCATATTTAATTAGTTTCAAAGATATTTCTCAAAACCTAAAAATGACCGCTCAGACAAGATAAATCTTCAAAATATTTATTACATTTGACAGAGTAAATTTCCGTGACAACAACCGTCGTCGCTGAAGGCGACATATGTGAATGAAACGCTTTATGACATAAACAAATCAGTTTTACGAATCCTTTGTTTCGTCATAAACAAAATAATCATTAGGTTTGACAAATTGGTGACTAGTTTGAAATGAAACTGTGATTAAAATTAACTGAAAATGTCATAATCCGAATATTCAAAATTCTGGAATTGTGATTAAATGTAATTTTGTTTTTCAAATATTCTCATATTGACTTATTTTGCAGTGAAATCATGATATATGCCAAATTTTACGTTGTAAAATTTGACATATATCATGATTTCGCTGCAAAATATGGACAAATACAAGCAAATACGTTTATCTTAGATGTTAAACACTGTATTTATAATTTATATTTTCAATACAATATAACCTAAACAACAACAACAAACTTGGCTAAAATATCGTTTTGTAGATTTTGAGTCAGAGATGCACTACGCTTATAGGTGTAATATTCGAGATAGGTAAGAGTTATCTTTTAAAGATATGATATCGTTTATCCTGATGGAGAGGAAAGCTGAGAACATGTCATAAATAAAATATGTTTTCAACTAGTTCAAATTGAGACAAACACAAGGGGAGAGTTCAGGATGTTTATATCTTTCATAAACAAATAATACACAGTGCAAAGTCCCATTAATCTAGTCTTGGCTTTCTAAGTAGTTTATTTCAACAAGAAAGGAAACTGAGAGCACGGCATAAACAAGAATATGTTTTAACTGATCCTAATAAAGACGAACACAAGGGGAGCGTCTAGGATGTTTATGCCTTACATCAACAAATAATACACAATGCAAAGTCACATTAATCAAGTCTGTGGCTGGGCAAAACCGAAGCGTTTAGACTGAATCGGATCGAATCACTTATTCCATGTAAATAACAATTTTCCCATTTCTGGTATCACAAATTGTCTCCATCATCAAAATCAATAAATTTATAGTTTATTGGGTATTTCGTATTTCTACACTCCATTTCAAAGAACAACAATTTTCATATTTTGACGAAAAAATGTAATCGATTTTGGTCAAATTTGACCAAAATCGATGCATTTTTTCGTAAAAAATGAAAATTCTACTGCCTTTAGCAAAACTTCCTCCAAATTGTTCCTACGGACGATTTACTATTGATTCGAATAAATTGTGCTCCGAATCGAATTACTCAGCCTTAATCAAGTCTCTTCAAATTCTTGAAAAGATACATCAATATTCACTACAATTAGGTAAACAGTATTAATGTTAGCAAATGGACGAGACCAATCGAATTGTACCAGATACTCTTAGAATTGGTGATGACGAACAAAAAACTGAAAATTTTTCGCATGGCTTGACAAAATATTATCTCTGATTAGGGTTAACTTTAAAGTCTAAGCTTAAGAAAATGATTTTTTTCAAATTAATTGAAATAAACTCTGAATTAAATTAAATTCCTTTAATTCTCTAATTTTCATTCGTCTTCATTTGTCACAAATTTTATTTAGTAATGGGTCCTCCTATTTCGACGATTTAAAACGGTTTTAAAACATCTGTAATACTAGTGTACATGCGCACGGAAACAGGTTATTTAATAAAAACACTTAATTATGCAGAAGTAAATAGAAAAATTTGATAAACGGAACCAAATCACGTTTGCAACGGTCGCAGAAACCTCGCCAAACAGATGGTCGATTTTAATATGAGAAATAAATGAATTGTCACTCGAGAAAGACTGGAATTCCAGTCAGAAGCAGCGACTAAAAGGAGCTTTACATTTTACTTCGAGTCCCAAGTCAATTCGAGTCATTGAACACACGAGTTTCGAGTCCAAGTCTTATCAAAATTCAGACTCGCGGTTCAAATCGAGTCACTGTGCTTGCAAGTCGCAAGTCAAGTCCAGTCACGAGTCATTTACTCGAGTCTCCCCAACATCGCAAAAAGCTACTGGAAAATGCAGTACAAGCGATTGCAGGCAAAAAAAGGACTGAACCACGCTATAATAAGTGGTATCTGTCCTGGGCGATGGTAAATTCATCTACAACTTCTTTGCTACCTTTTAGCCGACGATAACATTCTGAAGTCCGCACATACAGAATAAAAGTTATGTCTGAGCATATACAATTTGTGATTGGGATTTCAAGCTTCATAATAATGGGCGTGGTGTCTTAATGGCCTTGTATATGTTAGCGTAATAAGTTAAAGATCTCGGGTTCGAATCCCACTAAGTCTGTATTACACTACTTCGACCTTGGTCAGAGTGAATTTCAATAAAAAAAATGATATTGTTGCGACTTACAATGGGCAAAATATACTAATAACATTAAATCCGATTTTCTGAAATATCCGATTAAAATTAATATCCAGAAAAAATAACCTAAAATACTAACCTGAATTTCCTAAAGATTGATTAAAATTATCACATCTCTAACAAAACAATTCAAAATACCTTAAAAATTCTTGAAATATAATAATTCTTTTGCTCTGTTTTCAATAAACAAAATGGTAGCAAAGGTCTTGCAATAGTGAGATAATCCTTTCAATATCTTGTTATGGTTGACTGCTAATGACTATGATCGCATAATGCCGTGTCACTAATGATGAATGTGACGACATAAACAATTCTTAACGACGCCTCATTCATAAATAGGTCGTTAAAGGACGTGAACAAACACACTTCGGTTCCGGTTGTCGCGCTGTTACAAAAACACAGTAAAATCGCTCCTCTTCGGCAGTAATTTTCTTGGGGGTGCATGCCCCTTCAACCCGAGTAATTGACCAACAAGGAAAATATTTATATGCTTTTTATAAGCATTTTTTGGGAATTTTTACAGCGTCCAATTTTAGACAAAAGTAGCCAATATTATCTTTTTGAAGTGAAAAAAAACAACGATATTGTCTGGAAAATTATAATTAAACTTGTTTTTAATTAATTTTTTTTATAAAAATACAAAAAAAAAATCGTTGATATTAACGATTGTCATGTATAAGCGTCAATAGACGTTAAATACACATACATGGCCGAATTGAACGAATAAATAAGCGGGAACGGCGTTGGAATAGACTCCATGCCCAGCACAATAGAGGTGATGTTTTTAATAAATATTTTTATTGGTTGGGTCGATGAATGATATATCAACATAGCAACGAAGTAACGGTTGATAATCCCCAAACATTGTTTAATCCCCCATTTTTTAGTGAATCACAATCACTCTAAGCAAACGTCATACGGTCCTTCAATAGCGGATACTTATATACAAACGAAATTTTTTCGAGCCTTCGACGCTAGTGATCGCCACCTAGTTTTTCTAACATTGTTTAATCCCCCATCGTGAGTATTAAAATTTACATACATGTAGCTCATCGCCTTTCAGTAGTTTGGATAATTCTCTTTCAAAGAGTTCCTCTCACACGCTTTGAGAAAACTTTAACAAAAAAGTTTAGTATGAGACGGACACGAGTCTTTGGTGTGATTTAAGCTCATAATCTTCAAAGATGTTAAAAAATTTAAAGAGAGATTTTTTGTCAAATATGGTCGCTGATAGATCGCGCCGCCGAGGCGCGGTCTATCTGTGGCCCATTTTTAACAAAATAAAATTACTCATTGGAACGATTATTTGTCGCCGAACAAGCATTATTCATGCCCGGCTAAACAGGGTAATGATGATTACTTTCTCGCACCAGACAATGTTTTTTGAAGGTAAAAAAATCATCCAACGTCAATAAATACAACGCCAGCCTTAATTATTTTTGGTTTTATCAAAATTCGCTCAAAACAAGGCTACAAGAGGCATAGTTTTGAAGTCATGTGAGTAGTGTGAAGGCACGGAATTGTCACCAGAATGAAAATAAAATATCTCAACTTCATCTTATTTTTATTTATGCCGTATTGCGTTATTCGGACGGAAATATCATGACATTCATTAAACACGGTGCCAAAGTGGTGTGTTCATTGTTTTGCCAAAGTTTTGTCACGAAACGACGTAAAATCAGTTAACAAACGCTTTGTTATTAACTTCCGTTATAATAGCAACAAAGTACGTATCATATTTACCATGCATTTAAGTTTGTTTGCCAATTTAAAAGAGCCCATTTTTTCATAAATGTGGCTACAAATGTATAAAAATAAATTGCAAATATACTTTTACAATTCCCAACGTCTCTGTTAATCTGATTAAACCGGGGGTAACTTTGACTACTTCTGGGTGGTATCAGCTTGCCCCACGCAGTGGATTATAAAGCCCATAATACAAGTGAAATTGTCTTACCGATGCGTTGCATTACGTTTCGGGTAATAAAATAAAAACGGCAATTCACGCCTGCACTAAGCACTCTGCCTTAGCTTTCACAGCAAACCGTTCTGTTTCATTGGAAAACGTAAGGAACTGGAGCATTGCGCTTGCGTTAAAACGCAAGTGTAAAATAAAAATAACCTAAATAGTTTTGAAGTCATGTGAGTAGTGTGAAGGCACGGAATTGTCACCAGAATGAAAATAAAATATCTCAACTTCATCTTTTTTTTATTTATGCCGTATTGCGTTATTCGGACGGAAATATCATGACATTCATTAAACACGGTGCCAAAGTGGTGTGTTCATTGTTTTGCCAAAGTTTTGTCACGAAACGACGTAAAATCAGTTAACAAACGCTTTGTTATTAACTTCCGTTATAATAGCAACAAAGTACGTATCATATTTACCATGCATTTAAGTTTGTTTGCCAATTTAAAAGAGCCCATTTTTTCATAAATGTGGTTACAAATGTATAAAAATAAATTGCAAATATACTTTTACAATTCCCAACGTCTCTGTTAATCTGATTAAACCGGGGGACTACTTCTGGGTGGTATCAGCTTGCCCCACGCAGTGGATTATAAAGCCCATAATACAAGTGAAATTGTCTTACCGATGCGTTGCATTACGTTTCGGGTAATAAAATAAAAACGGCAATTCACGCCTGCACTAAGCACTCTGCCTTAGCTTTCACAGCAAACCGTTCTGTTTCATTGGAAAACGTAAGGAACTGGAGCATTG
Source organism: Styela plicata (assembly GCA_963675895.2). Classification (NCBI taxonomy): domain Eukaryota; kingdom Metazoa; phylum Chordata; class Ascidiacea; order Stolidobranchia; family Styelidae; genus Styela; species Styela plicata. The sequence continues at coordinate 19,626,583 of OZ023146.1, read as the reverse complement.
CGCTTGCGTTAAGACGCAAGTGTAAAATAAAAATAACCTAAATAAACGCAACCAACGCAAACATGTAGTGCGACCTTAATACTGTACCCCCGACATCAATCAAATCGTTTTTTTTTTATCAAAGAAGTTATATCAAGTATGAGCCAATGATGGATCACGCTTGATGTTGAAAGAGATAAAAACATAAAAAATAAAAATGGAACTTGAAAAGAAAATGCACTCGAGGTACAGAAAATCATACAGACATAAATTTGTCAATTTTAGTGAAGTGCAGTGAGTGGTACCTTCACTGGGCGAAACCTTGTACCTATTTCCTAGCTTTTCAATTTATAGCAAACTGAATGGTGATAGTTTTTGTATTAAAAATTTCAGCAAAGAAATAATCAACTATAACGGACACTCTATATGTCAAAGAGCAACTACAAAATATTTTAACAGAAACCACATTCTAAGTTTAAAATAACCCATACAGAAATGAGCCACTATAATAAAGTGCACAATCAGTATCTGCCCTGGGTGATGATAAAATGAAATATCATTCCTTCGTTTCCTTTTAGGCTTCTCTTACGACTCACATTATTATTGCTGAAATCCAGACACCGATAACGATCGCATTTTCAATATTAATACTCCATTAGTATAAGCGACCACAAGATGACACTTTCATTATCTTGCGATCTAACTTGCTCCAGGGAATCGGTTGAGACAGAACCGTCGCTTTCGGTAAAATATTAGACATTGTGAAAATAGCAAATGCGCACGCATAGAGAACGCTTGAAAAAATTCGGCTTTTTTACAGAGCTTTTTTCTTTTTTAAAACTGTATTTTCCTTGAGCCCATCATAACAAATATTGTTGTATCATTTCTAGTCCAATATTAATCGCACTACAGACGTGGTGCGGCCTGTCTGTGTCTCCCCAAGGCTGGGAATTTCGAACCGGTGATTCAGATCGATTCGAAGCGAGATTTATTCAAATCAATCGTGGATCGTTCATAGGAACAAAAACGTGTTAAATGAACTAGGATTTTCATTTTTAACGACGAAATGCAATCGATTTTGGTCAAATTTTTATTTTTTTGTTAAATTATGAAAGTTGTATCTCTTAGTGTGAATTGAAAACATACTATGAACTATAAATTTTTCCAATTTCACAATAGGAAGTTATAATGGGTAAAAATGGGATATTTGGTATTTACATACAGTTAGTCATTCGATCTGATTCGAACAAATTATTCGAATCAGATTCGAATTCCAAATGATTCGGTTTTGCCCAGCCCTACTCATAATTGGATATTGATATGTTTTATTAGACAGAGCGCATTAAACCCTATTCACGGTCCGTGAACCTAATATTAGTAGGGGTGGCCATAATCGAATATATCTCGGTTTCAGAATCAAATCGAATAATTTTCCGAATCGAATATTCGACTCAAAAGTCATATGATTTCAAATCATTGCCGAAATTGAATCCAATAATTCATGATTTGAATAATGCGAATTTTGAACAGCTCTATATATTACAGCCATCGTCAACCTTCACAGATATATGTCAAATCAATTTTCATCTCGATCAAACATTGGCGAATAAAGAAAATGTCGGATCCCAAACCTATGACGTCATTACGAGACAATGTCGAACCGAAATTTATTGAAGTTTAATATTGTGTGATGACTCATTCAACGGGTTGCAAGGACAAAATGGCGCAAAAAAATTTTCTCAATAATCTGGAGATGTTGAGAAGATTAATGCAAAGGTTATTTGAAACCCAACTTGGGCTATAAAATTATGTTTGGATATTTATGATATCTGGAATGACTGCTTTCGTTGCAGATTTTGCAACAAAATCCTTATTTATATTAAATTTAAGAGACTAATTTGTTGCAAAAATGATTTTTTTTGAAGGTGGTTACTAAAATCGAGATATTTTTTTGAAATACAGAGATGCTCTGATAAAAACAACCCTCGTGTTTTCAATGTTAAAACTGATATACCACGCCTGTTATTCGATTGAATTACCGCCAAGTAAATTACTGTCAAAGACCAGTGATTTTGTTGTATCTTTGTTACAGTGCACTCCAAGGTGTGGCTGTAAATAAAATCGGTTATGAATTGATACGAAATCTTAACATAGCATGCCTATATACAAAGTCTTTGAGAGCAGGGGAGGGTAAAACCGAATCATCTGGAATTGGAATAATTTTTTAAAATCGCATCGAATCACTAATTCCACATATATATAACGAAATCCCAAAGAAGACAAAAATTGTTAAAATCAAGAAATTTATAGTTTTTAGTGTATGATCAATTCATACTCCATGTCTGAGAGCAACAATTTTCCTATTTTAACGACAAAATATAATCGATTTTGGTCAAATTTGACCAAAATCGATTATATTTTGTCGTTAAAAATGAAAATTTTAGTTCATTTAGTAAGTTTCGTTCCTATGAACGATTCACGACTGATGCGAACGAATTGTTCTTCGAATCGATTCGAATTACCGAATCGAATTGCCCAGCCTTATTTTTGAGGCGCGTTTCACTCCTTGGAATGAAAAGCGACACCTGTCATGGATGACTAAAAGCATAAGTCAACAATCGTACGAATTAGCGCTGAAGATTCACCAGTAAACTATGCAAATCTTATAAATCCGCCAGAGTTGTTTTGATGGATCGTTGACCCCGAGTGATTGATTCAAAACATTACTCATCTTGAGTTTTTACTGGTAACCACGACCTTCGACAGATTAGAAAAAAAGGTATTTTTTTGGGAAAGAGTTCGACATAAAAAAGTAGTGGTGGTGGGAAGAGGTCTGCGGAGTCAAGATTTCCCAATCCAGATCCAATCATAAATCCTAAATTGCGTACCGAATCGAAACTTGATCAAATCTGTAATGAAAGAATGAAAATATCACGCTCCTGATCCTCACAGAATCCTGAACAGAAACCGCTCCCCTATTTCTAAATGCGTCAAAATGTTATTAATTTCTTGAATCAAGACAATCAATCAGGACTTGGTCCGATCCGGGCGAAATATTTTGAAGACTAATCCGAACCGGAAATCATCCAAATTGTGCGAGTCCTGCCAGATTCGACTACGGTAATCCGGCCCATAAAGACCTCTGGTGCCAGGTGAAATAATTAGGGAATGAGTTTTGCATGTTTTGCCCCGTGGTGTAGGAGAAATAACCACTGCCCGCCTGTTTGCACACGCTACCCAATTCTTTTGGTATTCTGGTCTGACGCTCGCTATGAAAATCGGATCAGGTTAGAAATGATGCATTGTATTTGTATGCATCAATTTAAGCAAAATTATTGGAACTCGTTTTTACTAAAATTCTCACATCAGGAAGTAGAAGGAAGTCGGGAGCCGCTGTCTGGGGTGCTGAAAATGGACCCGTGGCTATAAAAGCCCAAAAATATTCATACAGATCTATCTATGCACAGTTCAAATCAATGTTGGTCGAAAAGCGGTAAAAAATCCCATAGAGTTTCATAACGTCACGTGCAAACAATCTCTTTCTTAAAAAACAACAAGACTCAACGATTATAATAAACAAACAGGATTTAGTTCCGCATGACTAATCATATCTTAAAGGAGGGGAATGTTCAAATTCTCATCTTTAATCTTTATGTTTAAATTGTTTAATTTGAAAAAAATACTGAACTAGACATGGTTTCCCTAATCCGCAACGTTGGAGATTTTCAACGTTACACAATCATGCATGAAACATGAATAAACCGTGCCAATTTGGCACGGTTTATCCATGTTTCATACATGATTGTATATCCCTGATTTCCGCGGATGACTATTTACCAAATAATCAAGTTTTGCAACGAAGCGCAAAAGGTCAAGGGTCATTTAAGAACGGATTAAGTCGAGCTGTTAGTATCTCTCACTCTATGCGTTATCTGCAAATATTGTACATCGTAACAACTGATCAATTTTCTGCAACGAAACCAGTGGGTGGAAGGGGGCAAATAACGTGCCCCTCAACTTTTCGAATATTCGAATCAGAAGTCATATTTTTAATCAATAAAGACATTCTTTCGTCAGGTTATAATTTATCGAACATTCACGCTTTTTTCTTGAAACAATATTCAAAATCATAATCTTGTGAGCGATTTTCAATTGTTGCAGAAATCGAATAATTTATGATTCCAATATTGCGATTCGAATCGAATATTTTTGAACAGCCTTTGCCTATGACTATGGCCCTGCAAATTAACCAGTAAAAAAACGGGCAATTTATTCCAAATATTTAACTTATCGTAACAACTGGGAAAATTTTGCGATGCAATAATTTGAGAAATTAATGTTTTTGCATCTCTAAATTTCTGTTTTGTGCGAGTAGATACCTAACAATTCTTTCTCAAATTTAAATTTGTACCTGAATCGTAGTATCTACACAAATTATTGGTGGAAGCTTCATCATTAATCTTAGTCAAAATCGGCGCCAGAATTGTGAAGTTTTTTCCGAAAGTTTGAAAATATTTGCATCGATTTCCACCCGAAACAACCGATTTGGGGTGATCAATCATTACTCTGTCAGTAAAGGGGTAGACTAAGGCCACGGTACAGACAGGGTGATTACGTAGCGTCACATTCACGCTATTTTGTGGAATATGACTCACTGATGGATAGGGCTGGGCAAAACCGAATCATTTGGGATTCGAATCTGATTCTGATAATTTTTTCGAATCGGCTCGGATCACTAATTCAGTGTAAATAACAAATATCCCGTTTTTACTATTATAACTTGTATTGTTGTGAAATTGGAGAAATTTACAGTATATAGTACATTTTCAATTCACACTAAGAGTAACAATTTTCATATTTTAACGAAGAAATATAATCGATTTTGGTCAAATTTGACCAAAATCGATTGCATTTTCTCGTTAAATATGAAAATTCTAGTTTATTTAGCAAATTTTTTATTCTTATGAACGATTCACGACTGGTTCGGATAAATTGTGCTTCGAATCGATTCGAATTGCCCAGCCCCAGCCTTGACAGAGCAATCCATTCACTCAATTAAAAATATTTCAAAAAATGTTATCTGAATGTACAAAATTTGTTGCGGCAGCGCGATCCATTAGTGACTCATATTTAACAAAAATGCAGATTCTCAATTTTATTTTTCCGAATGCGTTATATCCCGTTCAGTGGCGGGTTTCTACTTAGAAAAAGTTTCAGCAAAAACACGATCGTAAAAACTTTGGCGGACGAAAATTTCAGAAAAGGATTAGAAATATGAGATAAAAAATGTAGAGCATAAGATGAAAAAGGCTACGAAAGTTACATTCATTATTTTAGTCAAGGAATTAAAATAAAAAACTACCATTAACTGGAA